>JAMKCH010038027.1:0-34536 GCA_023653785.1 Ophioderma brevispina | reverse complement strand
GTCCAAGTTGGAGTGCATCGTGTGCATTGTTTGATGTCACTCTGAATTATGAAAATTCTAATAGCGAACGCTACGGCCAAACTGCCTAACTACTGAATGTCCCCAGTTGGATAGGAAAAATAAGAATGTCCCGCGTTCTACCGGTATAACTCAAAGTCCGCATTTGCTGGTGTTTACAAGTTATGTTGGGGTGTGTGTGGTTAGTTGTGTGTGTGTGTGGTGCGTGTGGGTGTGCATATGTGGGTGGCCTGTGGTGTGTGAGTGCGCGCGCATGTGTGGATGTGTACGTGGTTCACTTTACTTAAATCACCCATCTACAAAAATACAATTTCTGTCCAAAAATCTACAAATCACACAAATAGCAACACATCTGTACATTGTGAGATTTTGTGAGATTCAATGGCGTGTTAGGGTTAATAAATTCATTGCACATCTTTACTTGAATTTACGGAAGAGGTAATGATGTACGATCGTATCACCGAACTGAAATTAAAAAAGTCTTATTATTCCCTGAAAAATGTTGGTCTTCAGGACAATGAAAGTGGTAATATTGTCCGGTGGGACAATCATAACTAGGCTAGTGATCCGCAAACATACCGAGAATTCCGCAAACACTAAAATTTGAAACTTTGCAATTACAAAACAAATTAAAATACAAAATACTCTACTAGGACTCGAACCTGTTCATTCACATCGAAAGTCAGAGAGACCTTACCGCTAGACCCCGAAGGCGGTTGACGCAGCTTCCTTTTTTTTTATACATTTATCACACTCTTATTAACATCTGTATTCATTCATACCTATTTCGTCATACCGTGATATACAGGACTACAGAAGCGGAGGACAATGGTCACTTTCACTGGTGTAAAAGGAACATTTCCGATAGAAACGATAGTCCCGTTTTAAACTATATAAACGCTATAACTATATTTAAGTAAGGACTACTAATTTCTAGAGAGAGGCGTTCCGCACGGTGAAGATATTGACCCTGGCAACATTAAAGCAAGGACTGTTATGCCTAGTAACAGGGGTCCACAGGGTGAAGACTACTGACCCTAAAGCCATGGTCTCTGAGGACCGCTCGGTTCTGTATTCCGGTTAGGGCTATTGTTCCTAGGGACATGGGTCCGAAGGACCCCTGTCCCTGAGGACCCACAATCCCCCGGGCTATATCTCCAGGGGTACTATATCTCCTTTCACACCGGCAACCTCTCGTTTTACTAGCACGCTCTTACCGATTAAACTTTAGAGCGATAGATCATCTAACGGTCGCGAAAGTTGTTCATCGCTTTCCTATAGCGGATAGCATCATAATAGTGTCTATGAAATATATATTACTTTCCGTAAAATTAATTGGCAGTTCAGCTCTAATGGCCTATCACATTTTTAATTGAAATTCATCATATACCTTGTTGGTGTTTTTCAACACTTAAAATGCTGCGAAATGATTCAGTGAAATCATTTCTTTGGGAACATAAATTGTGAAATATGAAGGGCACATCTAAATTCGCCTATATTTTATATTGAAAAAAATCAAATCGCCTTCTATTTCACTTGCAAGGCATTCCTGTAGCCAAATGCAAGTGAGTAAAGATTTTGGTCTTGCCTACATGAAATCCACCACCTATTCACAATATATGGATCCACAAAATATTCGTTGCACCTTGAAAGCTTCTACATTCTCTAAATAATTCATACTTCATCCATGTTCATGTAGGAATATTCAAGAATAATAAAAGACGACTTGCATTGTGAAATTTCCTTAAGCTGTTCCATTTTTGCAAGTTTATTATGATTGATTAATTATAATCTTTAAAGAAAAAGCAAGGGCAGTTGAAAAGCTCCAAGTAGTAATTTTTCTTACTTTCCGGTCATTTTAGTGGGAAAATATGAAGCTAGCACCTTCAGCGGGGGTTTGGGTAAGAAAAATATTCTGCCCAGTATGGCTCGAAAACTATGTTTATATAAAACTAGTAAACTACTGCTTCATTTGGAGCTTAAACCCGCATGAAAAATCCGATATTCTATCCTCTTGTACAAATTTGATTTTCGCCTTATTTCTGTGGAAAATGCCAATTTTGCCGACTCGCAGACTTTATGATTGTCATCGTGACGCCATCCTAGGTATGTTGGTATTTATTGGTATCATAAAATGCAACCACCACTGATATCAAACTCATAAGCATCATGTATTTTGTTAAAAGATTCCTTGGTGGTAATAAGAGTTCCATTGAATAAGTAATATCAATATTTAAAATCATTTTTGTTAAGGACTTGCTGATACATTTTCCTGTCATTTCCAGATTTTTGGCGGCCATTTTGAAAAGCCACCTCATTGAATAGGCTTTCGTTTTTAATCAATCACGGTGGTTTATTTGTTACAGATATGTGGAACAAACTTTTAATGTCAATCTGGACAATCCGAACAACGTATAGGGAAATTTAAGAGCCAATTTTTTCTAGTTTGACAAACTCCACTGGACCTCCATCTCACCGATTTTTCTTAAACTTTTGTGAGGTAAGACATTTGGTCCCAATGTAAGAATTGACATTTAAAAAAATTCAGCATTTGTATGTTGCCATGGTACAACAGCCCTTTCTTGTTTTTGCTGATTTACGGGTCTAGGATAACCCAAATTAGCTTGATTTCATTACTAAAACAGCTTTTTGAAACCAAATGGTACATCAAGACGGTAGATATTTTAGGAAACTGACTTCATGGCTAAATACCTTCATGTTTAAACTAAGGGTCATTAAATTTACACGAGTCAGGGTTGCCAGCTTATACTGTTGCCACGTATGAAATACGGCATTTACGATAAGAAAAACTTCTAACATTTTATGGGCAAGGTAATCACATTTGCTCCAAAATGGGTTGATTATTTTATTATTTGTGCATGTAATGTTGTCTTAACGCCCTTCAAACTTGATCGAAAAAAAAATGGGCAAAGTCCGCGTTTACTAATTGTCACGTGACACAGAAAACTCATGGTATTTGTGATAAGGCGTTTGGGCGTATTTTAAGGGTATTATTTATACCTATAAAACATTACAATTAGTGTGTATAATTCTTTTTGGGCTAGAAGCAGATGGAAATACGTTTTATTTTACATCCATCTATCTGTCTGCCGTCCTTTCTGTGTCTGTCTGTATGTGTGTTTTTTCTGTCACACACTAGCAAAATAATTCCTTTTGCCAAACATTTGGGCTGATTGCAAGCAAAAATCTGTCAGAAGAACCATTAACCCCAGGCCCATATGGGTGTTCACAGATTTGGGTCAAAGGTCATATAGGCCAATTAAAGGGTCATTCTTTGAAAATTTATAAATGCGTCCTTGGTGCCCACAAATAAATTGCTATAATTCACCAAACCTACGAGGCACATATAGGAGTACACAGATATTCAATGATCACCCCCTCTTCCTTGTTCCATCGATCAGAATACTGCTGACCAAGGGCCTATATGGGGTGTCAACATATTTGTGTCAAAGGTCATGTTGGCGCATGTGAGACCAGGGCCGTATTGGGTAAAAGGGAGGTTAAGGTCATTCGGGGTCACTTGTGGTCATTATATTACTCTTGTGTATCACCTTGTTGGTTTGAATTTTTTTTCAACTTCCGGTAGGCGATTTAGTGCAGTTATGGATTACGTTTGTACCATAATTGTATTCTTAGACAGGAGATCAAGGGGTCTTTGTGGGTAACGCAATGTGAAGGTCCATTGCCATTTGTCATGTCAGAGGTCACGTAGGTCATTACATTCTTCTCTTGTTTCTTTGACCACAAATCGGACGAACCTATTTGGGACTGCTGTCCCTATTTCTTGTTGCCAAAACGCTTGCAAAATGTTCAAAGAAGAACTGCTGACCCAATGCCCATATGGGTTACACAAAGGTTACATGGGCCGATAAATGTACAGGGACATTCTTTGAAATTATCAATTCTTTCTTGTGCTACAAATCATTGATATACGCACACCAGCTTTTTGGGCAGAAGAACCATTCATTGACCAAAGAATCCATTTAACGATGCTGATCTACAGCAAGCCACTGGTGCGCCTGTTGAAGGATGCCGCGTACAATTTGGACAATAAAGGTCTCTCATACGCCAGTACTATAATACAGTAAATACAGTATTGTGTGTCTATTTTGTCTTCTGAGATAAACAAAAAAAGAATGCCAAATATGCAGATTTCTCCAAAACAATCCTGACTTAGAAGATATGATTAGGGACAGTATTTACCAGGTAAACACTTTCAGTCATTGTATAAAGATTCGAATAGTTTGGAGAGATTACATAGCAAAATCCTTTTTATTAGCTTGGCTAAGTCTGTCTACTCCAGGTTGTCCGTATCTCCACAAGAGAAGGTCAACATATTTTGTTTGCCATTTTTTCCCTGATAAATTACTATTATATAGAGCCAAACTTAGTCAAATTGTAGAAGAACCACAATAAACTACCCACTACCCCCCATGTCATTCATATCCCCGAGGATATCGCCACTGTGGTTACCATTTTTTTAAATCATGTTTTGCACTTGTCCAATGCACCTTTTGCCACAGTAGCTGAAAATTAAACCTTTTCAGCTACATTGGCAGAAACATTTTGATATATTTTCCAAGTTTTGAGATTAAGTTTACTTTTGTCTCTTAACCTCTGTTCCTTAATATCAATTTTAAGATTTCACAAACTAATTTCGCAGGGAATAATTTTGTATGATGGCCATTCATCTCATAAAGTTCACAAAGATTTATATCATTACCCATTACACCTCATTGGATGATTAGATTTGATCAAAAGACTGGGGGCAATTTTGGGTAAGCAATTGTTTGTGTTTATCTTCAATGGGTATTCAATTTGTGTGACTACATGTTCAGAAGCAAGTTTGGAATTTGCTTTTCACCATCATATGGGAGTATGACTGAGCAACGCTGACAAGTCAATTCAATAAGTTGGGTCCTTTCACATGAATGACAGGTGTAATTAAAGGTGCGTGTTCAATCGTCTTTGGGGGACCCCCCCCCCGATTTTACCCGAAGTATATTGATTTTGATATCAGATTGAACCGTTTTTTCTCATTGTCGTCCCTTGTACATTTTGAGCCCTCAAATCCATTTCCTTCCCAAGATATATAAAAAAAAGAAAAAAACCACAATTTTATGGTTAACCATCAATATTAGCACAGTATTGAATAGGGCTTTGCAATTTGCAAAACCACAAGTTGTTTTCCAATCCACACGGTACTTGATGGGGGTTATGTGCAAGTGCCAGGCTCTCATGTCAAGTAGAGAAAACAATAGACAGAAATCGGAAAAAAGCACCTTTAATGTACACATCAAATATTCAAAAGACCAAAATTGGCATTACTAAGTGAAGACAGTATGTTAGAACTAGCTGTCCCCTCAGCATTTTCGGTCCCCCCCCCCCCCCCCCCCCCCCCCCCCCCCATAGCTGACAAAAGAATGGGCGTTGAAACAAAAAAGACCGAAAGATTTCCTGATAAGCAAACAAAATATACCTGAAAGATAAATTTTTAGAAGGGAAACCAAAAACATGCCGAGCTCAGGCCACACTAGTTGCACACAGACATTCGTTATGTCCAAGATTCCGTTGGCTCGAATGTCTATTCCAATAAATGAATATAATTAACCGCAATATAGAAATTGTTTTCTCTCATTTGGCAGGCTGGGCACAAAGACAAATTGAATCCATTGACAGATAAAGGATTTCCAAATCTGCAAATGTGATACACTATGATAAGCTCATTTCAAATAGCACGTCAAGTACAAACGAGTACTTTCCATCAAGTTTATATCTTTATTTTAAAAGATGTAAAAGGTATTCCTCTGCTTTTTTAATTTAGAGCCCAACAATATATTATTGAACCTTTAATGTGCGTGTTTTATAGCTAAATACTACCTACAAAAATAATGCCAAACGCCTTAATCACATATGACCTAAGTAAATCCTTACTTTTCCCATGCACAAATCTGGGTACATCCTATATGAGATGTGACCCTATGAGGTCACATATTGACATTCAGACGCCCTCTGTTTGTTTTCTGGCAGGCAAATATTACAGGTCGGTTCAATGACAGACCACATAAATTCTGGTCATAAATTACTTGCAGAACCTTTCTTGATCTAATTCGGTTACAATAGGCACGGTAGCAGTAGCAAACATCTTATAATATGAATGTTGGATTTACTTTAATTTGAAACCAAAGTTAGAGCAGAAAAGAAATCCCTTTGGCAAATTATAGGCTTTTTCTGCCTGCCATTTTCTCTCTTACAAACCAACAAAACCCACACCACACAATCAACACATGTCACACATCATCTATATGTGCCTGCCTCTATTTTGGTGGTATAGCAATTTACTTTGTGGCACAATGCCCCTTTAATTGACCCATTTGAACTTTTACCCAAATCTGTGAAGCACCCATATGGGCCTTGGATTAGGGTTCTTCGACAGGATTTTTTGCTGCAATCAGCCCAAACGTTTGGCAAAACGAAAGTATTTTGTCAAGTGTGAACAGAACAGACACACTACAGACAACCACAGACACAGACAGACAGATAGATTGTTTGTAAAAAGTATTTCCCTCGGCTTTCTAGCCCCCAACTATATATTACCACTAATGTAATTTTTCATATCTAAATAATTCCCTAAAATACGCCAAAACGCATTATCACAAATCCTCGATTTCTGTGTCCCGTGACAATTAAAACGCTACTTTGCCCAACATGATTTTTCAATCAATTTGAAGAGCGTTAAGTCAACATTACAATGCACAAAATAAAATAAAAAAATAATCACCTATTTGGGAGAAAAATGGGGATTTTACCTTGCCCATAAATTTTAGAGTTTTTCTTATATCGTAAAATGCTGTATTTCAACGTAGCACAGTATAAGCTGGCAACCCTGACTCGTTTAAATTTATTGACACTTAGTGTAAACATGCAAGGAATTTATCATGAGTCAGTTCCCTAAAAATATCTACCGTCTTGATGTACCATTTTGGTTTCAAAATGCTGTTTTTTATATGAATCAGCTAATTTTGGGTTATCCTAGACCGTAAATAATCAGCAAAACAAGAAAGGGCCGTACCAGGCAACAGACAAATGCTGAATTTTTTAAATGCATAGTCTTACAGTGGGACCAAATGTCTTTTACCTCACAAGTTTAAGAAAAATCTGTGAGATGTCGTGTCCAGAGTTTGTCACCCAAAAATTGGCTCTTAATACGTGAAGGGTCTTTATTGTATTCTTGAATATCCTCTATATGAAGATACACTTATTTAGAGAATTAAGACTTCCTGTCTATGACGATACAAATTATTAGAGAGAAGAAAACTGCAGGTTGAAATTGTATTTCTGTCAAGCGTTAGTTAACAAAAACATCAAACAACATATTATTTCGCATTGGCTGACAATCCTAAAAAATACAAAGCGTTCCATCATAAAGTTATACCACTATTTAAATTACTTTTGTTCAACACTTGCGATACATTTCATGTTATTATCAAGATTTTTGAAGCCCAATTTGAAAAGTGCTTATATTGATAGTCTTCTTTTTTATCAGCACATGGTTGCCAAATATGTGACCAAACATAATTTAAACAACATTTTAAATACTGAAAAATCTGCTCCTGCATCGTTTGTTAGACTGCACATACACTATATTGAATTAATCGGTCTTCTCGAAAAGCGCTCTCATTTTCACCTCCATAGATTAGTGTTCACTTGTAGCTTTCTTTTTGAATACCTCTAATCAAACTAATGACAAATATTTGGGCCAAACGCATCTCACAAATGCTTATTTAACTCATACTATAGACACACTTTATACGGGGTTTTTGGCGGCCATTTTGAAAAGCGCCATCATTTTGGACCCCCTCTTTTATAGATTTATGTTAATACAAAAGGAGTTTCTTCATATCAGAACGCTAATTGAAAACGACGCAGAGAGATGGTCAAATATGGGCTAATAGAGACTGAACCAGAAACACACTTTATATGGGGATTGTGGCGGCCAATTCTTGAAAAAGCGCCCCCCCTCATAGAAAAGGCTTCTAAGGATATAAGCCTGTTAGACCTAAGATATTTTGTTTTATCCTTCCCAGGTCCTTGGACCACATCCTCAATTTTAACCCGGGACTACTACAGGACCTCAATACGGCATACGAACACCATGCGAGGTCCTCGATTGTCAATTTGTCCTCGCTTTGTATGGGACTCGTAAAACCGGTCTCGGTTTGACCTGCGAGAAGCGAACCAAAAACACACAACAAACACAAAAAGACAGGAAAGAAAAGACTGCCACACACACCCTAGCGCCATGGTGAGACACACGCGCACCCCCCCCCCCCCCCCCACACCACTATCCCCACCCGCCCCCCCCCCCCCCCCCTCCCACCACCCCCCCCCCCCACACACACATTGCAAACGAGTACGTCCTCGAGATATTCACTTTGAGAAAGAACAAAAAAAATGTTTTCCCCTCACATTATTTTCAATTTCCGTTAGGGAATATGCAGGGTTTGTTCCCCGTCACAAACTTAATTTATCAGCACAATTAAGGAAGGCGACCCCATTCCAACCTCCATTATGTCATTGCCGTCAGCAGAAATGTCATCAAAACATTTTTTAAGAGTTTAAAACCACAAATTACAAATTAAAAATTATTAATAAAAAATAAAATTGTTACGAACGAGTTAAACAACTCACATTTTTCTTTTTGGGTGTGTGTGTGTGTGTTTTTTTGTAATAGACCCCTTGGTCATTTATTGCGATATCATGGGTGTTGCTAAAATGGTATCACGGATAAATTGGTAAATTAGGTTTCTTAGTTAAAGAAGCTTCGAATAACTAAAGTAATGCACTCACATTTACACAAGTTTACAAGATAATAAGGGAGTGCATTTGACTGCAATCTTGTAGGGAGAAATGTACTACTGGAAATATAATACGGTTTTTGTTTGTCGTTTTTTTCAAGTTTCTGAAAAAAGTAGTTTAAGATCTGTGGTTGTCTTTGGGAGTGTTATATATTCAGATTCATATTCCATTTGAAATTTCGCTTAAAACAAGTGTAAAGGAGAAACAATTTGCCCTTAGGTTATACCTTCCACTTCTTATCTTGTACAGTACCTCTTCGGCATTCTTCTCCCATGTATCCTGCGCACAAGAACATCCAAATGGATCCGGCATGCAAAGACCCCCTTGACAAGCGTCGTGTGGTCACCAGCCGAGGAGACATGCAGTTTAGCTGGTCCATCTTGACCAAAACACATTTGTTCCATTGCACTGTTTCAAGAAAAATATTTGCGTTAGTTATGTGATTTGTTTATTAATTTATATTCAAAACGTTCTAGATTTCTTAAAGATGATCAACGCTACTCATCACAGATATATTGTCTTACTTGGTGCACCGAACAAACGTTGCTATAGATTACTCTTTCTCATGCATTTAGGCTTTACATATTTCACTTGAGTTCTACACAATCACAGCTTCTCAAAAACATTAGTCATCTGAACTGTTAGCCTTAGTCCAATGCATGGGTAACTAATCTCACGTCGATCAAAGCTTAAGAAATTGCAATTTGTCTTTCGTCCGTAAACCGGCAGAAATTACTGCACAAACTACTCTAGGAATCACTGCCATTCTGGGCATAAGCTTTTTTCAAGGATTCTAGTAAACAGTAAATAAAATAATGTACACATGTATCTTTAAACATCGTCTGACGCACGGAGGAAAAAGGGAGGGCCCCAAACGGATGATTCCATGTCGCCCCCAAACGCAACCAAATATGACTAAGGCTTTTGTGTTATTTGTAAGGTATCCTTTTGCCGTCATTTTAGCGAATTAAATAAAATTTGGCGGTGGGGTACCCCCTTCAGGGAGGTCAAGGTGATCCACCCGTCAAAGTCGGAAGGTAGGGTGCGGGGGGTGTGGTGGCACCTTGCATATATATACTTTATGTGTAAAAATGCCAAAAAAATGGTAATGTT
This sequence comes from Ophioderma brevispina, assembly GCA_023653785.1. Taxonomy (NCBI): domain Eukaryota; kingdom Metazoa; phylum Echinodermata; class Ophiuroidea; order Amphilepidida; family Ophiodermatidae; genus Ophioderma; species Ophioderma brevispina. The sequence continues at coordinate 24,525 of JAMKCH010038027.1, read as the reverse complement.
GTTACGTCAGTATGCTGCTACTGTAAGCAAATATTTGTAATTTTTGAATTTGTATTTGTTCTTGTTTTTAAGCGAATAACACGTGTATGCTTACTTGGGCACACATCATGCCCAAATAAATACCAATTATGCGTGCATGAATGGCGAAAAACTGGTTGATGAAACCCCTTGGTTTTGAGAGGACTTACTTTGAAAAAATAACGTTATAAAATTGATACCTCCCCCCCCCCCCCCCCCCCCCACGGCCATGGTCGTGAATGTAGTAGAAGGACGGTTGGGCGAGGCTAAAGAGACATGAGGAGATTTCCAGAAAGACACGCGGCCCCCAATTTTTATCGAAACCCCCGGTTTTTACACCTGAAGTGAATAAGGCGAATCCCGATACGCCATAGTCATGTAATAAGATGATGATTAAGAGTTTGTCGTTGCACGACAGAAAGTCAAATCATGGTTTTCTATGGGGAACGATTACGATAGCAGCAAGTTCAAAACACTGTCGTGCTTTCTTTGCAACTGTTCGTCCACCATACCTTCGAAACTTCTCGGTAAGTGGTCTACAACCAATTCCATGAAATTTGCCAGAATTTTGTATCCTAAAAAAATCTCTTGTCACTTTATCCAAAACATCCGTCAACACTAATTAATGACAAGAAAGGATATATAAAAAAGGAAGCACACAATAAGCCAACAATTAAATGTAGAACAAATCATGAACATGTTGCATACACGCGTCTTCTGGATCCATGACAATCTTACCATGGGCACACTGAGGACCGCTGAATCCTGGTGCACATACACACGATCCGTCCACATCATTACAGAATTACACATCCCTCCATTATAGCAATATTTACAGGGATTGGAACAAGAGGAGACCCCACATTTAGGCAGGGCCCGCTTGTATAAAGAAATCAAAAACGCTTGAAAGACTGGTTTGATCTAACATATGTGTATCTATATCTATATATATTATATATAATAATTGATTAGTCCTTTTCTTATACTCCACCTTCTCATTACTCCTGATATCTATATTACCACCCTAAACTCACCCGTAATGATCTTCTTTTTATTTCCCCATAGGCCCCTATACCAAGAACGTCTTGTTTTAGAGTTAAAGGCCGGACTTCAGAGCTTTCCTGAGGAGGGAGCCCTAAATTCCAAACAAATCGTTTGTTTTTTGCAGTTACATCATGCTTGTCCATATACTAATCACTGTTATGTGCTAAGCTCAATGCATTCTTCATATAAGAAAATCACAACTTTGTTATAAAATGCCGGAGCAGGCTTTTTTCTTATATACACAGTATCCGATGGGAGTATACTCCACATTAAAGTTTACTGCATCAAAAGAAAATACGCTTCATATATATAAGATCGATATATATATATATATAGATATATATAGATATAGATTATATATATAGATATATATATCCCTACGAAAATGGCAAGCCTATATCAAGCATTGCAGAAGCTTGAGCATTGGTGACTTGCACAACAAGCTTGTCAGCATTGTTGCAGCATGTTGCTGCATGCTTGAGCAGCAAATTAAAAAGCGTGCCAAGCAGTATTGGACATTACGCGCATGCGCAAGCTTGCAAGATTGTCGGCGGGTGATTGAAGATTGCGCGCCGGGTGCTTGCAGGATTGCGAGGAAGGGTGTTGCAGGATTGCGCGCAGGGTTGCTTGCGGTGTTCTCAGGCTTGCGCATGCTCGTGCAGGCTAGTATTCGGAACATTACGCGCATGCGCTTGCTTGCAGGGGTGAAGCATGCGCACGCTGGCAAAATGGTGCAAGCATGTATACGCTTGCAAATGGTGCAAACATGCGCACGCTTGCCAAATGGTGCTGCAAGAATGAGCCGCTTGCAAATGGTGCCAAGCATGCGACAAGCTTGCTGAAGTCGTAATTTGAGTTACGAGGAGATGCGCCGGCGGTGCAGTACAAACAGCAAGTTGCTTGCAGCAAGCATGAAGGGGGCATGCAATGTAGTGTGCAAAGATGAGTGTGTTACAGGGTGTCGGGAAAAACCCTCCCCATGGAAAACCAATTACCCAAAGGATTTTTGCATAGAATTCATAACAGTGTGATGAATTGTGAAGGGTTATAAGACAACCAAATGAGCAATACAAATTAAATAAATTTTAGTATTTGTGGGTGGTTAATTAGGTGCAACTCATGTTTTCAAAACAGACATTCAATTGTTTTTAAGGGGTGAGTTGAGAGTGATTGCTCCCCTCTCTCCGTAAGTGCATTTGATCATCCGATGCAAGCTCTGCATAAGTGCATGGTATGAGAGTCATTTGTAGGGCTCTTGAAAGATTCATTTTTATGACGTAAATTGCATGTGCAGGGTATATTCTCTACTTCTCTCCAGATGATGAATATCTTACTTTGAAAATTAAAGCTTTAGGAGAGCACTACTCTTCTTTGACATTGAGCCTTGCACTAATCATAACACTAAAAAATTAGATAATGATATGGAACACCTCAATAACATGATGAACAACCCATCCTGTATTGATGGGGGCCTTGTCAAAATCAGTGAATCACATTTTCCCAAAGAGTTTGACAGTATCACAGTATGGTTTGCAAGGTCCATGATGAAAATTGTTGTCAGCACACAATAAGCCAACAATTAAATGTAGAACAAATCATGAACATGTTGCATACACGCGTCTTCTGGATCCATGACAATCTTACCATGGGCACACTGAGGACCGCTGAATCCTGGTGCACATACACACGATCCGTCCACATCATTACAGAATTACACATCCCTCCATTATAGCAATATTTACAGGGATTGGAACAAGAGGAGACCCCACATTTAGGCAGGGCCCGCTTGTATAAAGAAATCAAAAACGCTTGAAAGACTGGTTTGATCTAACATATGTGTATCTATATCTATATATATTATATATAATAATTGATGAGTCCTTTTCTTATACTCCACTTTTCTCATTCTCTATGGCTCTATATACCACCCTAAAATCACCGTCATGCATCTTCTTTCTCTATTCCCCTAGGCCCCTATATAAACCAGAACGCTTGTTTAGAGTTAAAGGCCGACTCATGAGATTTCCCTGAGGATGGGGCGCCCCTCAATTTCCAAAAAAATCGTGTTTTTTGCATGTACATAATGCTTTGTCCATATACTAATCGACTGTTCATTGCTAAGCTCAAATCGAATTCCTCATATAGAAAATCACAACTTTGTTATAAAATTCCGGGGGAGCAGGGCCATTTTCTTAATACACAGTATCCTATGGGCGTAATACTACCTTAAATGTTTACTGCCTCAAAACGAAAAATCCGATTATAGATTATATATATTACTATCTTATAATATATATCTATATCTATATATATATAATATATCTATATAATAATATCTTACGAAAATGGCAACGCATATATGCAGCATGCCGCAAGCTTGCAGCATGCTTGCACAACAAGCTGGCAGCATGCGTTGTCAGCATGCGTGCTGCATTCTTGCAGCAAGCAAATTTAAAGCTTGCGCCAGCTAGTATTTGGAACATTACGCGCATTCGCAAGCTTCAAGCGTGCGCGCAGGTGCTTGCATGATTGCGCGCAGGGCTGCAAGATTGCGCGCAGGGTGCTTGCAGGATTGCGCGCATGGTGTTGCGGTATGAGGCTGGCGCAAGCTCTTGCAGTCTATATTTGGAACAGTTACGCGCATGCGCACACGCTTGCAAGTGGTCAAGCATGCTCACGCTTGCAAATGGTGCAAGCATGTATACGCTTGCAGAATGGTGCAAGCATGCGCACGCTTGCAAATGTGCAAGCATTCGCACGCTTGCAAATGGTGCAAGCAAGCGACAAGCTTGCTGGCAAGCTATTACAAATTTTGAGTATTACGATCATGCGCCGAGCTTTCAGTACAACATGCAAGTCGCTTGCAGCAAGCATGCAGGGTTCATGCAATGTAGTGTGCACAGATGAGTGTGTTCCATGGTTTCTTGGAACCCTTCCCCATGGAAACCAATTACCCAAACGGACTTTTTGCATAGAATTCATACCCTACCCGTGTGAATTGTGCAGGGTTAGAAGACAAACCAAATTAGGGCATAATACCAATAATTTTAGTATTTGGGTGGTAAATTAGTTTGCAACTCTGTTTTCCAAACAGACACACTTGTCCTTTTAAGGCGGGTGAGAGTGATTGCTTCCCCTCTCTGCTCCGTAAGTGCATTTGATCACTCCCGATGCAGTTCTTCATAAGTGCATTGTATGAGAGTCATTTGTAGGGCCTCTTGAAAGATCATTTTTACTGACCGTACATTGCATTGCAGGGTAAATATCTAATATTCTCCTCCAGCTTATCCCTTACTTTGAAATACAGCTTTTAGGAGAGCACTACGCTGACATTGATCCTGCCCTTACATCATAACACTAAAAATTAAAAATATATGGGAACACCACAATAACATGTATGTCACAACTCAATCCTGTATTGATGGGTGTCAAAATACTGTTACCCGATTTCCCACAGAGTTTGAACAGTGTCACAGTATGGTTTGCAAGGTCCATTATGAAATGATTTTTGTCACAACATAATAGGGTTAATTTAATTATTTTAATGTCACTCCTAGGCCTAATTGGGTGTACTTTTTGTATGGCAACAAGTGCACATATAGCATTGCCATAGCCATAAAATGTCATAACTTCCAATTAGTGTTTTAAAAATATCGCCGCCGACTTCCATTAGTACCGGGGAACCCTCATTTCACTTTAACCACCTGAAAGGCAATTAACAGCAATTGTGATCTTTTAATTGCTGATTTTTGCTGGTAAGACTACAGTCGACGGGCCGATTTTCGCAATCAGAGATCCCACCGAAATAAATTACGCTATACAAGCCGGTGAGTGATTGCAAACCCTGAGTTCTAACTACCTTCAGTAAAACCCAAAGCTGAATGGCCTTGCCAGTGGGCCGCTTTCCCCTCTGGAGATTGTCAAAAAGTAATCGCTGCTAATTGCTTCTGGGACTGTTCCCCTTGAGAGACCCTTTGCTTTTAACACTGCAGTCAGACGTTTGTTTTGTTGAATTTTTGCTAGGGGTACACGACCATCGGCACTTAGGAAACGCGTTGACTTAACGGCTTCCGCCGGTTGTGATGTTCTAGAAGCTCCAAATGCTATTGCTATTTACTGTTCAAGCGTATATTGTCTGATGGATTGCATGACGTGTTACAGGTTAAGTAACTCATTTAACGACAAGGCCGAATTTAATTTTTCTACAGGCTAATTGGTGAAAAGAAGCGCGTTTAACTAACCCAAACCCGTCTGAGAGTCATTGAAAAGCTATCAAGTTCTATTGATTGTAATTTGCACGACGAAAAAGATGTCCAAGAACGATTTATCTTTACCAGCACTGATTTCTCTTGCGTCTCGGCTGCCTTTCCTGTCATAAACCCATTGCTTTGCGTTGCCCGTCGCCCGCTTTCCCCCTGAATCGCCAAAAACATTGCGTTCCATTGCCTTTGAGACGTCCACGCATCATACCACGAAGGTTTCCGGTTGACATCTTTTATACCGCCATGCAATACCTTCCCAATGTCCTGCAGGGTTTTCTGTAGAGCGTACAGGTCAGGTCATTGCTTTTGATTGACTTTGGAACCGCTTTTCCTCTGCAGGAGACCTATTCTCAACCTATTGCAGTGAGACTACAGAGCTTTTTCTGCCATTTTCCCAGCAGCCCAAAGGCAATTGGAAAGCAATGATTGATTTCACTGCACTCTGACGTCAGAAGACACTTGCGTTGCCTTCTAGTTGACCCTCGGCCTTTTTTGGGGGGGGGGGGGGTTAAGACGTGTTGGGGTTAAGACGTGTTTGGGTTAAGTCTGACAATGACAAAAAATCGTATTTCGCAAGTCCTAAAATAATATGGGCTGAGCTGCACTCATCGGCAAAAACAAGTCCATCCAAATTATGCTGGCTAGGCTTTACCTCACACTGCGTCAAGTTCCCAGCTGGATAATCTGTCCATCGCCCGATTTATTTCCTCCTTTCCTGTTGCTATCGTGTTGTGCTGCATTGGACGATACACGCGCGCCGGTTTGGATCATAACACGCATCCATGATTGATTCAAAATTAGTTGTTGTTGTCAACTTTTGCTACAGACATGTATGATGAGGCGTGAATGGCGTGCGTACGGTTGTGACTTGACACGAAATGGTAGAGAAAAAATAGTATACCCGAAATCAGGTTTCGGATCTGCAATCTGTGCATTTTTTTTCCCCCAAAAAATGGCCCCCCAAAAAATAAATAAAAGGATGAAATAGTAACATACCTACAATCTTCACATACAGTTTATTCCTGCTGAGAGCTGGGCCAATTCATAGGTCGGTGGCCAAAATACAAATCATTCTTTACGCCTGATCCCACAATCCATCCACATATAATTAACCAGTCGTTTGTAAAACCGGAATCGTCCCCCTACTTCGCTTAATTCTCATTCTCCCTACACTCCACTCGGATGGCGCGAAATTTCTACACTGGCGCGAAAACAGGCTTCCTAGGTCAGTAACATATCCTCCGATATACGCAGATCACTGTTTACTGTGAATATGTATAGCGTACCCAGACTTACAATATGTGGCGGTGCGTGTATTTAATTCTTATAGAAGTGATTTAGTAGGCCCTAAGTCTACTAAAATCAACAAAAAGACAAAACATTGCGGAGAGTTTACAGAACTCAATTTAATGAACGCGAAAATCTAGGCTTAGTGTAGCTAGATGGATTGCTGATATAAGTGGCAGCTGGAGTTAACATTGCAGTGTTTACTTTTTTTGCTATTCAAACCCACACCATATTCGGTACTGCGTTTTGCTATCCTAAATGTTCATTCGCACCGACTAGCTGTCAACCTTGCATTTAATTTCTTTGGCATTCTAAAGGTTCATTTTCTCACCGAGTGGTAGCTAGGAGCTAGTCCTTTCATGTGTGATTTTAGTTACCCGATTTGGATTGCAAATTATGTAATGGTTAACGGGTACCTTGAAATGATATTGTGTCGACGAACGAGGCCGGATCACAAGTTTTTTGGGACTCCGGCCCAAAGCTCCGGATTTCTAGTCCCAAGAAATGTCAAAAATAAGATAAGGTGGGAATCGATTGTGCATTAATGTTTTATAAACTGGCAACCTCGACGGGAGTACATATATAACTAAAATTTGAAATGGGCAGGCGTAAGGTTGTTATGTCGCGTCAATTTTTTAAAAGTTTTTTTTTTTTTTTTTTTTTCTGACTTGAACAGTACGTACAGCGCATGCACTAGCTCATGCCGTGCTAGCTGCCAGAAAAAAATGCCATACGAGTGTAGTATACAGCCAATTCACGTGACAAGGTTCATATGCAGGCTTCTATCATCAGTGGCTTGATGGCTTCATTCTTAAATGCATGCAACTGCAAGTTGTAACACATCGAAAATCAACAAATTGCAATATTTAAAAAAATGCCTATATAGATACAGCCCATCGCCAGTGCAGGCCTACTTTCCTTTAGCTGGTAATGGTATCACCTACCAGTAATATAAAGAATGTTGTATTATTGTGCCACACCCTATGAATTCGGCAGCCTCAACATGCTCACGGAATAAAAAGCTCAGTGTTTGAAACATGCAGCAGGTGAAGGATGTGGTGGCAGAATACTGAATTCATACCCACCTGAACTAGTTAAAACAGTACGATTAACGATAGCTTTGGTAATGCCAATGCCATGGCAAAAAATACTATGCTGTGGTGGTATTACCGTGCATGTCATATAATATCATGACTGAGTCGAACTTTGTCTTGGACCTCGATCCCTCCGATAACTCCGACCATGCCACTCGGGTCATGCGAATCTGTGCTGTAGTAACCCGTGCCCAGTTTGCTTCAATGCCTTTGTCTTGTTGTCATGGTGGTACATGTTTACATACTACTGGAACACTTTCAGCTTCACTTCAGTCATTTTCAGTGCCATTTTCTGCTATCACTGCAAAATCATCAAACCGTCCTTCAAAGTAAGCCAATACTGCTCTGATTGGCTAACTCCGACAAAACGCTAGCAAGCATCTCTTACACAGATGTATAAGACCCTACATCATACGACAGCTGATGTGAAAATACACATCTGGAAAGGAACTGGACAAGGCGCACCGTAGTTTCACACTAGGCGAGCTTATGAAAATAGGGAATACGTGAATGTTTTTAAAGCTCTGCTTTTTTTTTGTGCCTGAATTTCCATCATCGAATTGGCTTGTGGAGTGAGCATTGTTCATCTAGTAAGTAGTCAGTAACAGCTTGTACGTTGTACACACATAGACCAGTCTAAGTCTAAGTTGTAGTCACTTCATTTTCAATCGTTATTTTTTGCTCCCAGGGCTCGGCAGCTCATTAAAAGATATTAAAAAACACAGTGGACTAGGCCAACTTGCTTATTTATAAATAAGTCATCTAGAACTAGTTATCCACCTAGTCCAATGTTACAAAGTACTACACTGTTAGAAAACTGAAGATTACAGAATCTAATTAATAATTGTATAATTTGAATAATAAGAAAGCATTTATCATCTTTCTAAAATCTACTTTCAAGGGTAAACAACACTGTCACATGCAAGGCATTTCAAAATTATCAAAGTCCACACTGAGCAAGCTTGTCATGTTTTGTGAAAATGCTTGCAGAAGTTTGCAGAAGCATGCATACAGTATACTGCTTGCAAAAATTGCTGCAAAATGTGTGAGTTGCTTGCGAATGTGCACGCTTGAAACATCGTGGCTTGCAAATGTGCGAGCATGCTTGCAATCTTGTGTAAATGCTTGCAAATGTTTTGCACATGCTTGCGAATGTGCCTGCATGCTTGCAAAAGCTGCAAGCAGTATGCCGTGATGCTGTGCAATCATTCGCAAGTATGCATGGCTTGCGCAAAACTCGCGCAAGCTTGCTGCAAGCTTCCTGCAGCTATCAAGACATTTGATGCAGCATTTTAGTAAGGGATATATATATATATTACTATCCTCCTACAGTTAAGGAACCTATTCGTGTGAGTTCATGCATATAAATCAGCTGAGACCCTTTACAAAAGTATGGGTCAAGGGTCAATAATGCGGTCATCTGAGGTCACAGGGGTTCAAACATACTACTTGTGTAAATTTAAAATTAGGTCAATAGAAAATAGTTTAGCCCATCTCATAGGACGTGATGAGAGGTAATAAAAGTTCATTATGACCTCATCACTTGACCCATGGTTTAGGGGTCAAAGGTCAAAATACTTCCAATTACGTTAAACTTCAAATCACTACTTCCTCATACAGATTAAGCAAACCTGGATCGTGTGAGTCATGCATGTGATTTAGCTTGAGACCCTTTACAAAAATTATGGAAAATCTGTTTAGCTCATCTCATAGGACTTGATGAGAGTCAATTAAAAGTGTATTAGATCTATCGACTGACCCATGGTTTAGGGTCAAAGGTCAACTACTTCAAGATATGTACATTTCAGATCACCACTCTACCAGATGCAACATGATGTGTGACTTATGCATTGATTGAGGAATTACAAAGAATGGGTAGAGAGGTCAATTCTGGGGTCATCTGGGATTCTTCCCCGCCTAACTTATACGTGCGCTTGCAAAGAGCCACCAAGCTAAGTTTCTTCTTTCTTTCTTCTGGCAACACTTCAAATGCTTCTGGTTTTGTCATGGTTTGACGAATTCAGACTAGACTTGCACATATGACCGCTGAGTCCATCCCTTTATGACGTATGACGTGAACCCCCTCTTGGTGGTCATCTAGGTGTCACAGGGGTCGAAGTGTGATCTTTCGTGGAAAACTGTATCTCCTCCTACGTTACATTGCATGTTAACGTACTCTGCTGTGAAGACAGCTTCGGACCCTTCACAAAAAGTTATGGGTCGAGAGATCAATCGCTGGGGTCATTAGGGGCATCCTTCCTGTCTTGAATGTGAAAACCTTCAAACAATCTTCAAAAATAGCTATCTCTCTATGCAACGTTGCCATGGTCACGTGACTCATACTACGGAGCAGCGTAGCAGTTTGAGACCCTTCACTAAAGCTGCTCGGCATGGGGGTCAATGTCATTAAAGGGGGACTTTCTGGTCAAAAACCAAAAATATTCCAAATATTTCAAAATTTTTATCTCCAAACCCAACATAGTAAAGTAACTTAACTTACAGATATGCCTTCATGTTACCTGGTGTATGCAAGTATTTTTAATTTTTTGAGGTCAAAGGTCATTTAATGTCTTTCCGGTTTTATGTTCAATAATTTCAAGAATTTTTATCTCCAGAACTAGCATAAGTATAATTTTTTGTATTTGCATTGGAACATCATTTGTTGTGTACACGAGGTTTTTCTTTAATAACCATTACCAAAGGTCTTAGGTGTCACAATTGGTCAATGTTGCCAAAATTTTAAAAATCAGACCAAATTGGATTGATCTTAGCCTAAAGAGGACCGATAAAGCCCGTTATTACTACATTACTACAGTGATGTAACATTAATAGTAGAATCAGGTTCTATGAAGTTCGACCGACCCGCTCCAAAGTCAATGGTCAGTCAAAGGTCAAAATGTACAACAAGCTCCGATTGAACTGAAAGTTGACAGGAAATATCCTGGATATCGTAAATAAGCAACATTACAGTTTGACCCTATTCGTTCCCCAGGGGTTCCGGGGGGCGTTATAGAGTGCAAAGGTCACATCCCTACAATGGTGTGCTATTGATTGAGTTGAAACTTCAAAATATTGATTCCTTGTAAATTGTTAACACACGTAAAACTACATTTAATGACATTTTTGACATAATTGGTGAAGTTACAGGTCACTAGTCAGTCACCTCAAGATGGTCATTAATGGGATTCACCATCCATCCAATACGAGCGGCGTCTTGTAAATAGATCTGTCTCCAGGTCTAGTTTTAGCTATGATTGCATGAATTTCTTATTAATACTGATGTATACTTGGTAAACGGTTACTCGATCTTATCTGTCCACCAAAATTTACGCAAATGGCTCGATTAAGTTCCTAACATAGTGACGGATGTGAATTTCCCCTATACTAAAAGCGTTATTCAGCATCCTTCATTATATAAGAACAAACATCGCGTTTTCTTCCGAACAAGCCTCCAACCAAGGTGCGTCATTGCGAAGCTGCTCAATTCGGTGTATGTAAATATAATGTTGATGGATTGCCGAGATTCACCCTTGGAACTGAAATATAATATAAATTTCTAGTAATAGCAATATTTATAAATGATTACATATTTTTGCTTGTGTCAGTATCAAATTTAAGATCTGAATATTTACTACCAGGTATATTAAAATCCGTTTTGAAATTAAGTATACACTTCTTCGACAGATGGAGTTTTCAACAATCTGTCACTATGGTAATACACCGAATCTCTGGTGTTGGCCACAGACGGTCAAGATTGCCTAATTTCTAATTAAGATTATTAATTAGCTAGTAACTCTCTTGCAAGCTCGAAACTTAGCATTTTTAGAAACAGTGAATATTCCAGTACTCTTTCACTTCATTTCGTAAAATATAAAAAAATATCAACATCCTCACTAGGTCACAGTTTCCTTTTGTCCTATAATGGTTTTCCCTTTCTTTCCCTTTTTTGCCCTAAGTTTGGCTGACTATTTAGTTTCGGTAAGTAAACTTAGCCGTTGGATACTTTTAGGGGTCCCTCTTTTCTCCAGGCAATAATGTTGCAGGTATTATAAATATGATTCCGAGTACCTTTCATTGTTTACCGCGTCAAATGAAATTGAGATTTTTCCTCCAAAACATTGGTCGTTAGTGGTACAACCTATCCATTTTTTCGAATCCTTATTACTAACGAACAATATGGAATTTTAAATGTGATTGGCACACTTTAACATTGTTGTCCCCCGTGTCCCTTAAACTGACTGCCCCATTGAAAAAAGAGTAACTACCAGCCGTGGCCTAGCGGGTCTATGCAAACTTCCAATTGTTTTAAAACCTTTTTGGGGATCAACTACTCCTTTAAATAAGGCCCCTATTATTTCTGCTCTCTCTAGCTCCTTTTCCCGTAGGAGCCAACTGGCCTATCATTTATTTCATCATAAAAAAGAAAAAAAAAAGAATATCATAACGGTGCAAGTCAATTAAACAGTGTGTCTAAAAAAAAAAACTTGTGTCTGTAGAGTTTCAATCCCTCTTTGGGACCACGCACCGTGGATTTTTGTTTGTCAACATATTATCCTATCATTATCTTCTTATCCTGCAAAAATAGAAACTATCCATAACCCTTATGGCAAATCTCGGCAGTTATGGCCAGAATCATGCCGTTTCACTTCTGCAAATGGGTTTACAACAGTTAAGGACATTGGGGGGAAAACTGGGGTTGATCATTTCAGCCGATAGGTCCTGTAACCATACACATTGGATAAGAGCAGCACCAACTAAAGTAATCCAGATTTTAAGAAGCCTTTGACCAGGCAAACAAGTCTATGTGCTTTCTCTAACAAAATGGAATCGATTCTATAAGTGAAGACTATCGCAAAAAGTACATCCACATTTGGGCCAATTGAAGTTACACTGGTTTTGTGAGTTTCCTTATGGGTCATGACTAAAGTAATTATGTTTATGTTTCAAAAATAAAATGGCACACTTCTAGGGCAGCTTTTTTTTGCAATAACGCTCAATGTTGAGGTCAAAAGGAAATGGGATTTGAACGAGGGATCAGTTTGGAGAAGGGGGTGGGTGGTTGCGATTGAACGGGAACAAGTAAGTAGATAAATGTGGTGTCCGGAAATGGAGTAGGAATGGAGAGGGGAGGAGCATATAGGAGGAAGGGAGAGATCTACCGGGGGAGGCTGTGGGGGAATACTAAAGTCCACCCATAGCAACAGGATATAAGAGGCAACGTAACAAACTCAATGGTGATTATTAATGAGTTAAGACAGAATACAGGATTGTCAAGATAAATCAATAACGATGATTTGAAAAAAATTTTATAACAAATTTACTGTTTGTGTTGTTTTGGCCACTTTTTAGGAATCCCAGAAATTTTTAACTTTTAAGCAATAAACTGTTTACTTACACATCCCATTTTAGCGCAAGACGTACTTAAGTCCAAAAATCATTTTAATTGATTTATCCCTCGTAATCAATTGCCCGCATCACCCTTCCCTCCCGGGTTTTATAGTCACCCATTATGGGGATTAGAGGACTCGTTTAAGTCCACAATTTAGAAGTTTGAAATTTTGTATGATTGTATAAGCACCGCTCAAAACTGTACATTCTTCATTTGAGCGCAAAAGTACTTAAGATGTTTGGTCAGAGAAACCACGGATGGCGGAAGATTAAGGTTTGGACAAATCCTTCCATATTTATCATAAGAAATCTATATTGATGTTTTATTCTTCATGACAGTAATAGTTCAAGTCTACATGGAAGCAGTGTTTTCGAGACTAAAATACCTAATATTTTGCCCTATCTTCCAAATCACCTATAGCCGAATACATGGCATATTGCTTTTTAAACTGAACACTGATTATTCGGTTATGTCTGGACACGAGATTTATACATAGTTTCCCAATACCCTCATAGAGCAAAGTTTGCACGTTTTTTTTTTTACTCTTGCATGAATGGTATTGGGAATGCTTACATAATGAACCCGATTTTTGTCTTTTTTGCTTTTTTTAATTATTATGCAAATTGGATTTATTTTTGTTTTTAAGTAGAAAAAAATATATGTCATACATAACCTTTGGATTACTTTGCAAAATCAAAAAAAAATCACCGTTGGGTTTTTGCCCCTTATTAAATACACAATTTTAAAGTTTTTTATGTTTTTTAATCTTATTTTAAACACCTTAAATTCACCCTTAAAACGCTCGTTTAAGCTCAGATTAAGTGCTTAATTCCTGGTCAGATACAAAATAATAAACTATGATGCCATTCACTACACTTATTTTACACATTCACACCTTCCCCACCCACACATCGCCACACCCCTATCAACACCCACACCCACAACTACAACACTCTCTCCATCACTCACACTTGAAAGTAGATGTTCATAATAATCACTACAGTTCAAAGTTGCTCCAACCGATACAACATAATTCATCTAAATTCTCTGCGTAAAAGGCACATGCCTCATACCCTTATTCCAAAAATTACAGTTGATTATGACACAAAGCTAACCCTTTTTAATGTCCCATGGTACTATTGGGTTACTTTAGCATTTGACTTTAAATTTATTTTTTGTGTCGTCTTCCAGAGGAACGTATGGAATGCTTTGGTAGTGTGGGTATCTCTGTGCTGGTGGTAAAAATGTTAAGCTTAAAGCAATAATGACCCCCTGAGTCTCCACATGCACACATGTATTTTCATGACACTTGCAGTAATGGTCCTTGGGTAAGTGCCCCACAATGACCCCTCTCAAGAGTGGGGGGGGTCACTTGGTCATCTTAATCGAGGTCAATGGCCCCAAAGTGGTCCGAATTATCAAATTGCATATGGGTGTATTATGTTCAATCAATTTTCATGGCCTTGAATTCAATGACCATTGGTTAGTCTGTCCTATTTGTTAGTGACCCTGAGTGATCTTTGTGACCTCATGTGCCTTTGTCCCCATTCACCAACCGCGATGGCAGACAAAAAGTTTCCGTCCCGTGAACTTTTTTATTTTTTTAATTCACTGATTTTCAAAAAAAAAACCCTACTACTACAATGTACCGTAGGACAAATCGTTTGCACACATCAATATACACTAAGCGCCTCCCGCCCCCGGTCAATGTGGAAAACATTTAACTGAAATGCTCTTTAAGACCGCCCAAAATTGATTGGTGGGGTGGGGGTAAGTGTTAGAGTTGGCTTCAAGCTTTTTTATATTTATACCTACTTCATTGCAATCTCAATAATGATGCCATACCCGCGCCTTCAATGCATGTAAAAGTTTATCAACAGGTGGGACAGAATTTGACCCGTGTAAAATGAGATATAATCCTCCGGGAGCCATTATAGTCCGCGGGCTCCATCAGATGACAACGGAATCAAGCGTCCAACTGAATCGAGTTGCCAATATTCTTTTACCATTTGCAGGTGGGATAATGAGGCCGGCGTACAATAAAAACTTCTATACCGTGATGGTAGTTGACAGCATCTGACATTTTCCTAGTTCGCACAATTTTTTTCCGTGCAAAAATAGTTTCAAGTATTCCCACCTCATTCGGTGTGGTAATTTGGACCACTTGCTTTTAACACCTTGAGGCATAACTCACAGGGAAAAACCTATTTTACTGTTGTCCCCAAGTATCCACAAAATAGGTGTTTTCTTTGACCCTTTAAAAGGTGGTTCTAAAAATAATAAACTGTCTAACCATTACATTCTACTCAAATTATACCTAATACCAATGAAAGGTTTCTTGTGCAAGTCTTGTATTGGGCATACGATAGCGAAAAAAGGGGTGCTAATCAGTTAAAAGGCTAAACCAAGTGAGCAATGCCACCAACATTTTTATTTGGCATTGATAGAAAGTATCATTTCGTGTGTGTGACTATAGTCCCCAACACCCACTGTTTTGCGTTTTTTGTAGGTTGGTCTAAAGTAATGTGAATTCTCTCTTTTTATATTTAATTACTTGCTTATGTAAAACAGTTAAGAAACTTTTTCTTTTAGTGTGAGCAATGTTACTCAACTTGGACAAATATTGAAGCCGTTGTAAAGAAACTGAGCGTCTCCCTTGAGAGAGTGTCCTAGCTACATGCATCAATTTACGTACTAAACCGCGACTACTTTGTGTATAACGAGGCATTTTGGGTAACAGTGCTGAAGCAAACGATGCTCATACAGCACTCAATGTCGAACACAATAGACACGATTGTGTGGTAGATATACTCATTCACGCGACACTGTAGTTTTCGTGAACCCCCGGTTTATCAGCACAAGACGAACACTAAAAGTAGAATAGAAATTACTCCTTAAAAATAAATCAACATACTTACAAAGGGTACACACCATCCCGCAAAAAAAATCTGTTAGGCGTGTGGCCCACCATTTCACAGTCAAATATGGTTGCAACTGTTTTTTGCCTTGCTATATGACCGATTGAAGAAGCCATTCTGGTGAAACTCCTTAAAAATAACAAATACCATTCGCATTTCGGTTACGGTCTAATCTACTGGGAACATTTGGGTTGGTTTTGCCTCACCCCTTCTCCTGACCCGGGAGGGGGCAGCTTAGCTTCCCCTCTGTGGGGAATGTTGCCCTTTCTCTTTCTTTCCCCACTGTGGAATTAGTAATTCTGTGCACATGCTCCAATTTACAGTGAAAACAACATAGCCCTCTATAAGGTACTAACAAATTTAATAGATGTTTTCCCCCCCCTAGTAAGAGGATTTCTTGTGTTATCCAGATGTTTTTCTGAAAAATCCTATCAAATCACAATCAAACAACAAGCTTAGCGATAAACCTTGGCAATCAGTCAATCGACCTTTGGCCTGTTCATTAATACGTTAATATTTTCAGCTATTCTATGACACTCACATAACAAAGAGCCCCCCGCCCTTGTGCAGAATGTGTTGTTTTGATATTCATATGTGTAGGTACTGTAAGCATAATGTTAACTTAAATATCTGTCATGAATATCAACTGACCTATGTATTTTTATAACGTAAAATGATGAAATTTAACTCTGCAATCTGGTATTCCCTTACTTCTTTGATTGTAGAGTGAATTTTTGCTCATGTACACTGTATAATCTATGTCAGATTTCATTATACCCGATTGTGACATAGACGAAGGTATGTGGTTCTCATTTTGGTATCGATGTAAGGAGGAAGACAAGAGCTACCATGGTATTAAAACGCTAAGTAACAGGGCTTAATTAAGGATCCCGGAGGGGTGTAGCCACCCTTGCTGAAGGGGTTTAAAAAGGATGGGTAAGATGAGGGTTAAAAATACACTGGAATTTTCCGAACGAAATGCAAAACCCAACGTTGAAAATTTATATTTTCTTGGACATTCCTTAGACTTTGTACTCCATACCAGTTTAATTAAAGAAGAAAGTGTACTACGGCCGCTAAAGAAACGTCAATGAAAAAAGACAAGTGTTTTGTGTTTAAAAATCGCTATTTTTAACATGTTGACACCTAATCAGAAACACTGAAGACATACATAAACACCAGTTTTTTTAATATGCCTTTAACAACAATATACATATAGAACATATTCCTGCAATCTGAGGTTTATCTGCAATTAATAGAAAAGATATATGAAAATACCAAATAAAGAGGTATTTAAATATCCTCAAAAAATGCTACAATTGGCACAATCCCAGGCAATATGACCTAGAAACACTGGTATGATGTAAGAGGATTTATTCCACCAAGTGAAATGTTCATCCAAACATACCCGTAGTAACCTTCATCTTCCTGACTTGTATCAGACTCAAACGACCTTTAAGTCCACAACCGATATTTTTTGAATTTAGTCTCGTATCAATTGCCCGCAGCACATTTTTTCCTCCCCATAGCACCCAATTATGTTTTCCTATAACCATGCTACATTTAAATTGTTTATCTATAAAACACTAAAAAACAACAAACCAATACAAATTTTAAAAATTTTGAAAACGACTTGTAACGCCAACATCAAATATGACTTTAGTACTTCTTGCGCTCAAGTCCTTCAATTACTGTCCATATGACCTTTCCATGGATCACACTTTCACTGAGAACCCATGTACCACTTGATTGTTTTTCCCCTACACGTTTCAGAATGTCCATCATGCATTTTTGTGTAAGCTATTAGCGTGAAAGTAATATCCTAGTGCCTGTCTACCTACCTTCCCCTTAGTTTCGTTCCTGCTACCTCCAAGGAAAGGGTCCATTTTTTGCTGTTTCTTCGAAAATGTCTACAATATAAGCTATTTAGATGCAATTTGCAAAAGTTTTCTCGGTAACCGTCGTTTCAGAAAGCCCCAAAGGACAACGGAAGAGTGTGGTTACCTTCTACGCAAAAATCTGCACAAGCGGAGACACTGCCCCACCTTCTTTCAAGTTTCACACCCCAAAATAATGGTCTGGCGCGTATGTGCGGTACGATGGATCCACTACAGCAATGTTCCAATTTTGCTTAAAGGCATACCAAATAGTTTGTCTGTCGCAAGGAGCCCCTTTGCTAGTTTATGCAATATACAATTTATAGTAATAGAGCTATTGGCTGAATGATCAGCCCAAGTTTTCTCCCTTCACTCCTTATCTTGTAAATCCCATTGCAGAATTTGAATCGGCATGAGCTCGCATAACTGGCGATATTTGCATAGTTGTTGATGGAATTTCTAATGTTTTTCGAGAAAAGATATTAACTAGCTATATGCCGGACTACACAAAAGTCACGTTGATGATCCTAGAGAAGAGCAAGTCATGAGAATCATAGCACAATTTTTGAATACACGTTATATGACAAAAAAGTATAATACATGTATATAGTAATAAGTACTTTGTGTAATTGATTATGGAGTTTCGGGTAGATTCTGCAACCATGTTTTTTATATGAATTACCATCATGAAATTAATAAAGAAAATAAATGTTGGTATTTTTTGTCGGCCATCTTGGTAATGTTGGCGGCCATTTTTCAAACTGGCCGCCAATTCAAATTACTTTTGTCATAATCTCGGTCTTGAAGCTCATAGAGACATAATCTGGGTGTCTCTACCCCTGTTTTCAGGGTCAAGGAATAATATTTGATATGGTTTTAATGGTGTTGATCGTCTCATTCACTGCAAATCCAAGAGGGTCCGCCAAAATGTCCCGTGGTAAATAAAAACTTATATCTTGGCTTCAGAAGCCTATATCAGATAATTTTTGTTTCTTTGCATAGGATTATGATGTCCCAAAGAATTCGAAGAATGCTCTTTGCTTCCATAGAATCCAAGATAGCCGTAAATAAACCTCCTTTGTATGGCACCATATGTACAATGCCTTAATTTCAGCTTTGAATTCTGAAGCAGATCTTTAAACATGATTTTTGTGTCCTTTTATGTGTTTTTGGGGCCCGGTGAATGAAAGCGATAGTGTCTCCTAGTTCTACATCCAATATGGTGGGTCACCATATCTGTGGTTCATTGCAATACTATAAGTTAAAAAAAAATGTTGATCTCATATCTCTTGTATTAGTTCGAATCTGTTTTCTGAGTCAGTCGTGTGTTGCTTCTATGATGTTTTTGCACTTTTTAAGTTGGCTTGACACATGGTGAATTTTAGTGCAGTCAACCTGTGCTGTCTCCCATGTGCCGCATCTATGAAGCTTAAATAATGTCGTTTTTCGCCTATCCCTAGATAACAAGGGTAAAACTACGATAACAAAACCCAGAGTACTATTCCTTATCTGGAGGTTTAGCTTTGTAAGTTAACCCCATAAGGATAACAATCTACAACAGTAAAGCCAGATAAAGGACGTAACCCAGGATAAGGCCGCATTAGCGTGGGTTTACAACCAATAACCCTATAACACTGTCACCACCTAAAGCTGTTTAAACCCAGGCCGCGTTATCTGGGGTTACAAGTCAACCCTAGATAACAAACCTAAACCTAGGATAATGCCGCTAACACAGATAAGGCCTTATTGGGATTACAGTTTATTCTATTCTTATCGGTCCAAACACAGTATTTCTCAAATATGCTCTAGCCCAGACTCTTACAACCGTCTTACTGTTTTGTTGCTTCGGCAAGTTCCTTGTTTGTGGCAAGGTTTGCTCCAACAGTGGGCATGCAGACCAAAATTTCCAATGTCTGTGGTGCTGTTTTCATGGCCACAAGCGGTATCGTATCTACTTCAGGTAGACCCATTTTGGCCAGGAAAACTTTATATTGGACATTCCGGTTTTCTCATCTGTTAGACATTCGCCATTCAGCCCATATATGTTTACTTGGTTGAGAGCAAGTCTTTTCTCCACAGGCGGCTCTCTTAAACTCCCTAGAGAATGCTTCAAGATTCGACTTTTTGTAAGAAACTCTCTCTGGATTTATAAGGCGGTTAGCAGCAGGTCTCTGACCGGACATCTTGACAGCTACGTTCTTGCAGGCTCGCTACACTTCACGGATGTCTTGGTGGAGCCATTCCGATAAAATTTATAAATTCTCCGTTGGGTGTTGTACGCAGTACATCCGCTATGAGCCGGCAGGAGGCTTTTAATGCTGGATCAAGCTTCTGGCATGGGTTGATCTTCTTACACTGTTAAAAAAATCTTTAAAATGTGTTTTAAACTGTCATCCGGACTCGAACGTGTAAATAACTGTAAAATGGACTCGAACGTACAAATAACGTAAAATACGTTGTTTTAACAGTTGCGTGATTTTAACGTTAAGACGTATTTTAATGAGCATTTTTAACAGTGCATGCAGGGGAGGCATACTCTGTGCACATGCAGACTCTGCACATGCGTGCACATACTTTACTCTTCGTCTTCTTACTCTCTCATTCCAAAGACTAAAATTCATATCTAGTGTCGTGGAGGGTTTGCAAGTAGGGTGTTTTTCCACATAACAAGGAGTGGTTCATTCAAAGCTTAGGAGAGTCTCTTCAACAGCCTGTATCATCTTGTAAATAACGGTTCCCAGATCAGATCACAAATCTAGATAACAGCTACATACAATCGGTATTTTTCTTGATTTAAGCAGCATTTTATATCCAGTCAACCACGAAATTCGAGGCCTTGCCAACTGACTTGATGAGAAGCTACCTGACTGGCAGATCTCACGAGTGATCTACAACACAACCATCTCTGACCCGGACAGCAATTAATGCGGAGTTCCGCAGGGCTCTATACTTGATCCTCTTTTATTCCTACTTTACATAAATGATTTATCTCTCTGTTCTAAAATTCCCAGTTTATTTTATTTGCAGATGACACGATATTTTATTTCCCACTCAGAACCCGCTCAACTTGAGGAAATAATTACTCTGAACCTAAACAATATTAACTGGTTTAAACTAAATAACTTTCTCTAAACATAAAAAAAGATATTATTGATTTTTAAAATAAACATTAGTATATAAACCTAAAATGACATTTAAAATACAATTGGCGGATAATTCCAATCCTTCAGGTTGACACAACCAAAGTCATGGCCTACTAATTTGACCACAATATATCCTGGAATTCCCATACACAGCATGTATCTAAACATATTTTCCAAATACATTGATGTGATTCGTAAGCTGACGTCCTTATCTTCCTCAGCATTTTCTTAAGACTCTTTACAATTCTCTCATTCCTCGAGATCTGTTCATATGTGGCAATGATCTTGGCGATCCTAACAACTATAGTCTTGCATCTGTCTTTCTTCTTCAAAAACGCCCATCCGCACCTGTACTACTTCTCTCTGGCTGCCCACACTGTTCTCTTTCATCGCTTTGTACTCTTAAAGTGGCGACATCTCCCAACTCAAACTTGCCTCTTTTATGAACCAGTTCACCACCATCTTTTTTCCACCGGATCTTATCTCTGAAGACTTCTTCAAACATGACACTATTCTCACAACTATGATTACCCCAGGCATGCTAATGACCCCTTTATTACACCGACAACACGTTATCGCCAGTAATACCTCTCAATTCTCAAGGCCACCTAGGTATGGATGGCAAGTGGCCCTCTCAACTCCAGAAAGGCCCCCTCACATCATCTTAAAGCAAGTTCAAATGTTCATCTTGTCCGCGTATGAGGCTTACCTGTTAATGTTAGTTTTTCTATTCTCTCTTTCCCCCTGCTCTCTTTGTTATCATCATTATCATTTCATTTTAAAATTCTTAGTCAGACATCATGTTATGTCCTAGTTTGTCCTGTCTTGTATTTGGTCTCTTCGTTTAAGCATTATCTCTAGGTAACTTTCTCATTTTTTACCCTTTTTTTAGAGGGCATTGCGACCTCGCGCCTCGCGTTTAGCAGTGCCCTCGTCCCTTCACCATGTATCATTCCGGAATACGTTTTGTAGTGTTCATCTTTTAAGTTTTATTCCTTGTATATGTCTTACTTTTGAAAATAGTTTTCATTAACCATGGTCCTATATTACTTATTAATTTTATACAACCAAACAGTTCATCCCCGTACATAATCTATGGTTATCTATATATTAGGTTTTATCATCTGTTAATTTGTATACATGTATGTGAAGGACCAAAAATAAATCTGAAATTAAAAAAAAAAAAAAAAAAAAAAAAAAAAAAAAATTTGTCATTATTAATTTTTATTATTTGTTGTCGTTATTACATTATTTGAATTATCATTATTTATTTGATCTCGAGAGCTCTTGTTGGTGCGCATTTGAACAATATTAGTATTCAACATCTAAACCGTTTTGATTAATTATTTTCCCTAAAAAAGTCAAACCACCCGTCGAACGATAAGTTCGCATTATCGCGTGAACACCAGATGACCGTTCTCCATCACGTGACACTCATACACACGCTGGCAACTGTACTGTCAACTTTATACAATGACCCAGTTTCCCATGCCAGTCCAATCATCTATCACTGCTCCCCATTGTGGCCTCCACAGAGTGTTTTTGCCAATTGTCGGCTATCAACGTCTAATGTTACATCGTCCCCCTATGTGCCGTATCGTCCAGGCGAGTGATATACGTGCCCTGTATGATGCAACATGGTTTTTACATTGGGGTTGTCATGTGTGTTATGTAGACGTTGCCCAAACTCGGCGTTACATCTGACATTATGTTGGTCTTGTTAGCCCGAGTCTGGTACATTCATTTTTTCGTGGAGGTGAGGGGTGATTGAATACGTTCTAAGCCTAGGTAGAAAGAGATTGTACAAAGTACAAATTTACACCGTCTACAGTTTCATTCTTCAAATGAAAATTCCAGAAGTTTCAGTTTATATCTTTCATTTTTTTAACTTGCAGTTCAAACATTGAGAAGTTTGCGGACCTATTCAAGCAATTAGCATTAAAGGGTGAGGAAGGAAAGCTGACATCGGGGTGCTCCTTCCATCAGGACAATGCCGCAGTCCATAAGTCCTATGGTAGCCATGACTGCAATCCATCATGTGGCTTCAATTCTATAGAACATCCAGCCTATTCACCCGATTTTGGCAGCCGTCTGACTACTATCTTTTCCCAGAGAAAAAGGAACTCCTCAACTTTTAAATTTCTCGCGTAATTGCTTCAAAGGTCCGGCGAAAATTTTAAGCACTTTGATATCATTAGTTCTTATCTTGAGTACTTCTCATTCTGCAATAATGCAGCTCCAATGCTAAATTCCTAAAAATGGATTCAGATATTTCGGAAAATTTTGAAGAAACATCCACTAAAATTCTGGAAATGAATAACAATGTGTGAATTTTGGTAAACGATCGGAAATTGTGTTCTGAATTCTGAAATCAGGAATAAATCCTAACTCTTGTGATAGCATGTGTGATACTTGTTTATGGTTATTTACTAATGCAATTCAATGCATTATTCAATTGCCAACTTCCGAATTTGGAAACCTTATTTTAAAACTTCAGAGGGTATTTTCTGATTTTAGGTAAAATTGATAAAATTGATTATTTTTAGTTTATTTATTATGTGCGTCAGTATATTTTCAGTGGGGGTTTCATTTTTTTGGATTATCCACCCCCTATTTTTTAACTTTGCATGGCGTACTTTCACCTCCCATGTTAACTTTTGTCAGTCAAATGTACGCAATGGTTATTTTTTTCTAAAAATAAATAAATAAATAAATACTTACACAAACAGTGGGTATGGGAAGCAACCAAGGAAATCCACCATACATGTCTAGCTTGAATCAATGTTTTGTAATGCTGTATAATTTCTCTGTCCGTATTAAATGTTGCAGTCGAATGCCCCATACGCCCCTTCCTCCAGGCATTGGCCATTCTTAGTAATCGTGGCCTGTAGTGTGCGTGTCTTCCTCATACGATATGATGGGTAAACTAATCCTGTCCCATTTGGAAGTGCGAGCAAAGGTACATTAGCATCGGTGTCGGTTACCACTCTTAACCCGCCTACATGGTGTTCAGTAAGGAATCGATTCTGGGAAGATGAAGTGCAAGTAAAATCCACACCTTCACCTTAAAATACATACAACAAGTCTATTAACAACCTGTGACCAGATTTTTTAAAATTTCAATCTTAGGAACGTTTGGTTTGTTTATTGTCAGGTGGATCCGTCTGATAGTGAAACTTATTGTCTGAACATGCCAGAGTAGATACTTTGAGTATATGCCGAACTAGTTTAACCCTGTTTGTTAAGTCTCTTGATATAGGTCTATGATTAATAAATTGTAGGGTTGCAATTTTGGCCTCAATTATGCTCCAGGACCATATGGTCCATTACCATATCGTCCACGAAATCTTCAAACATGCCAATCGACCAAAGTCATATGCCGAGATATCGGCGATTGAGTTTTAGAGATTAATGAACTTGGCATATCGAATATTTGAAACATTTATTGGAAAATGATTTTATATGTACATAGTGGACATTGAAACATTCTTCA
>JAMKCH010038026.1:0-14453 GCA_023653785.1 Ophioderma brevispina | reverse complement strand
AAGAGGACTCATAAACTGGAGAAGAGGGCAAAGATAGCTGTAGGGGAACAAATTGTAGGACAACAAATTGTAGGACAACAAATTGTAGGACAACAAATTGTAGGAGAACAAATTGAGAGTGTCCAAGAAGTTCATCAGATGGCCCATGAGATGGTCATCAAGACTGATCCGTATGTTTCGGCTGAAACAAGGACGCTTGAGAAGCCTTTTAAGTGCCCTCAGTGCCACATCACTTTTGCGCTGAGCGTTGATTTGCGTCAACATGTCGGCACTCACATTGGACAGAAGCCTGTGCCGGTAGCTTGCCGGTGGTGTTCAAAGGAATTCCAACACAGCTGGGACTTGAAGTGCCACGAGAGAACGCACCACAATGTGCAAGAAATTGACGATCCCGAGGCAAAACCAAAAATGGAAGCCTGCCGGTGGTGTGGGCAGGAATTTCAACACAGCTGGGATCTAAAATGCCACGAAGCTTCACATCACTTGGCTGTTGCAGAGGAACCAGTGGAAAGAGTACCAAAGGATCCAGCAGCACACGTCTGTCAATTTTGTCATAAATCCTTCACAAGGCGCGGGGTTTTAAAGAGGCACGAACGGATCCATACAGGAGAAAGGCCTTATGTGTGTCCACATTGTAAGAAAGGGTTTGCAGTGGGGAATAATCTCAAACAGCACATCAGGACGCACACAGGAGAAAAGCCATATTCGTGTGAGACATGTGGTCGGGCGTTTGCGCAGGGAAGCTCATTAAAAAGGCATCAGGCTATACATGAAAAAGATGGCATTGCAAAAGTCAGATAAGTTTGGGAGGTTTGTATGTTTTATCCAGTTTTATTTTTGTCTGGTATTTTTCTAGCACTTGCTGTACCCAATGTTAACCCTTTATACCATAACCACAATTGAAATTGGATAGAAAAATTTGCTCCACTTGTCATGATTGTAGAAATATATACCCCATGCACTTGATCAAGTTAATAATGGCTGCCTTTTATCCATAGCAACTGACTATATTTTTAATGATTGCAGAAATATTGGAAATAACAAGCTCTTTTTGAAGCGCTTTGCCATTTACATACCGGTATACTTACGTGTATGCCAGTATGATCATCATGTGTGGGGTGTTTAATATCTTTAAGTTATGACAGGTTGAACTGATTACCATATTCACAATGAGCTAGATAGGGAGCAAATTGGTGATAATTTTTGTATGTCCTTCCAAAATTTCAATGGATATCTTAACCCCCTGTGCAGTGTGCACTATATGTAGTTTGATTGGTTACTTGGAGGGTAATATCATGTAATGAGCAAATCAAAAATGTTTTAAGAGTGATGGTATGGTTACACAAAGATCTATCTCATGTTGTGTCCTGTAATGAGCCAAACAGACAGATTGCAAAATCTATGGTAGTGCGCAGGGGATTAAGAATGGGAAGTATGTTTGAACAGATTTGTATGCATTCTTCATGTTTATTTTGAATATGCTGAAGGCTGTACATAATTCTGGAATTTGTTGACAATTTTGTGATTAAAATTGACTCCGTTGACTTCCATGCACAAAGGGATATGACATAAAATGTTGGTTGTATATAAAAGGTATAGTAATAGTTGTGTTTTGGGGTCATCAGAATTAATATTTGACTGAATGTACTTTAGAAGGGAAACCTTCGGTTGTTTGATTATCATTTTTTTTTCCTGCTTGGGATTAGGGTTAGACTAACCTGCAAACACTGATTGATTGGCATAAACCAGGAGCCACATTTTTGGCAGATAAACTAGTGGTTTGTGAAAAATTTTTCTGCACATTTGAATAATTTGCATGAATTATGGTAATTTTAATGACAGATGATGTCATTTCAAAAGTTGCAATTCATCCTATTTCCTTCCTTTTAAACTGCTTAAAAGTCCATGGGTCAATCGCTAATATTAATTAGCCTTGCACTCAGGACCCCAGATTTTATAGGAAGTGGTCAAAATATTGGTGTCTGAAAAAAACTACTTTTCTCATTTACCCTGTTAAATCTTAGGGCTAAAAGATGTTTGGTTTGGGGATATTATGAATGAAAAGGCATCACATTTTAGCCATCAAACACACTTGGGACACTAGGTTTTACAGGGAGTGGTCAAAATATTGGCAATCAAACTTTATCGATGGGGTATTTAGGTGACAGTCTTTCAATCAAGAAGACAAATTTATGTAATTAAAATTGGACCATCCCTCTTAATAAAATATTACTCTGCTCGAAAAAGGTTCAAATCAGTATTTGCAGGGTCAGGTTACACCAACCAAACTAATTCTTATGAGCTTAAGTAATTTAGTTCTTAGAGTTGCAGTTGATGTTATTGCTGCAAGTGCCGATCGAGTTACAATAGATGAAATAGTTGCAGATAAATGATAATCAAAGGAACCAGGGTCAACATGTTTGGATGGATTTGACAATTTAGATATACTTTATTATTAAAAGTACTTTTAGAATGTATACTATGTAAAGTTGATGTAAGCAGATGTCTATAGAATTCACTGCCAGCCAAAGTGCCATAACTTGCTATAAAGAATAAGGAATTGCACTAGGCAACTGATGAATCGCAGTCCTTGGAGGAGGAGCTCCTGTAGAAAATTTGACTTTTTATGTCCAATTAGTAGTACATGTATTTGAATGAATTTGGTATTAATGGGTCCAAATTGTTCCCTCATTTGAAGGGGTGGATTTTAAAATATACAAAAGGATGTGGTCTTTAAACAGTATTATAAGATATAATAAATACAGATGTACACAAGATGTAGGGATGGGGAAGTTCTCTGAGATTAGTTATTTTTGCTAGTTTTGGTATATGGGATTTTCTATGCAACATGGTTTCACATTGATCTGGATCTATGTGAACATGGGCCATGTACATTGGTGGGCAATAAGCATGCAATCTACACCATGTTGTTTTATCAGTTCCAATGGGCCATATACATGTAGTTCCATATTGGTCTAGATGATGTAGACCTGTGTGATCCGCATTGTGTCCACACAAGACAAACCGGTGCAAAAGGTTACTTCATGTAAAGTGTTCTGCTCAGTTCCACAATGATCTGGATCCCTGCTGACTAGTGTCAATTTGGTCCACAGCATTTGCACCACAGCATTTGTTGCAGTGTATGTGGGTCAAACAGTTCCACATGTGGGTCGCACAGTTCCACAGTGTGGGTCACACAGTTCCACAGTTAGTGAAGTAGATAAGTCATAATTTTCACCAAGACCGTGCACTTTTGGACAAAAGCATGACACTTGGCACAAACCTTCCTTGGGGTATGTAAAGCAATTTCAGAAGGGGTGCCCAAAAATTCGACCCACATAATGAACGTCATAGGCCGCCCCTTTTTTTATTTAATTGCATATTTCGTAGTAATGTTAAAATAATTACTTTCAATAATCACATCAAGTTTGGTATCAAATTAAAGCTTGAGACATGTAGAGTGCTAAAATGATCTCTAAATATTTGAATATTTGGTAAGTAGAGGTCAGTTTGGGGTCATCAAAAAGGTCATACGATACCATTGGCCAGTTTTGTGGCTGATAACCGTAGTTAAGGCTTGGTGTCAACGTGTCAAAATCAAAATGTGATATCCCATTGGTCACTCCTATGGGTTATGTTGAGAAACTTTTCATGCGAGAAGCACTACTTTACTGTAATAATAATTTCCATAACCAAGCCCCTTGTATATTAGTAAGACGCGCAGTAATCGGAACTTGAGGTTTCATGTATAAATTGGCATTAAAATTATATAATTAATATTCACTTGCGATTATTTTCAGGTTATTGATAGGCCAGTCAAATTAGGAAAATATGAGCTAACACAATGACTTATAACTAATTGCAACATATCTATTCCTCCAGAATTGTATTGGGAAAACCTTTAAGAACAACATATCAAAAGTTTACCAAAATCAAAGTAGTAGAATACATATGGGGCAAGGTTTATACAGGGTAAAAATATTGAAATGGTCGAAATGTGCCGAAAAGTATGTTCATCGCCTTTCAAGGATTAAAAAGGTATAGTTTCCCTATCTGGAAGTAGTATTTTAACTATTATGGGGCAAAATAGGTTCAAGGTCACAATAGGGTAACATTTAGATTTACCCGTTTGTTATAAATATTATGTCAAATTGTTCGTCTACTGGTATAGGAGCCCCCCCCCAAATGGTTGCACCATATATGATATTTTGTTGCATAATTAGGATGCAAATGTGACTGGGGTTATGTGAGGTCACTAACTATAACTCTAATTCTATATTTAACTGTCAAACAAAGAATCTATATACAATTTAGTATCTAGTGTGACCAAATGAACAAATTTTAAAACCAGTTTGGAGCAAATTGGGCAAGTTTTACCCAAGATGACCTTGAACTGTTATGTGCCTATTGTAATAAAACTATAGATCACAGATACTGTCAAACGATACCTTATTAATTCAAATAATTCCAATGTTTACCCCTGTACAAACTTTGACCCCTTATTCCTACATATTCCACAGTGTCGAGTTTTGTTTAATTTAGTATTATTAGTAAATTTTGCAGTATATTAACACCAAAACTATAAATCCCCCCAACGTTTATATATTGCGGTTTGTTGGTACATCTTTGTGAAAAGCTGTTATTTTTAGTGGAAGTTTAATACTATGTATTAAAGCATGAGGTATTGCTTGCAGAGATTTATAACAATATGTCAATACATGGTTAATGTTTGTACCAAGTTGATGGTTGCCAATTTTCAGCAAGTCCGGTCAGTGGGGACAAAGGAGTTTGGGAAATGGCTAAAATGTCTTCAAAATCATATCATATGGCGCAAGGCATTCCATCTTAAATTTGTTCCTTCCAACCACAACAACAAATAATAAAATAAAAACAAAATAAAAAATGAGTTCCAAGATCAAAACATATTGATACAGATGGAGTTTTAGGGTAAAGGTAATGCAATTGAAATTCAAATTAGGATGGTGTCAGGAGTTCTACAAGATACCAAGATATTGGGTAGGATTTCTGGAAGGAACCTTGTAACAATTGAGCCCAAATATCATTTGACCTGACACTTTATCGAAACTGCTGCAGAAGTACCCAACAAACTAGTTCTTAGAATACCGCATTAAAAACAGGAGAATACTTGGAAGCACAGGCATTTCTTTCCTATGTTCAAAACTGTAGAAAATCACATCCAGGAACTCTGCACATAATGAATGAAATCTCTTAAAGAAAAGACAAAACTGAACAAAACAAAAACAACGAAAGAGCAGATTTTGAGAGTTTTCTTGGTGACTGTCAAGAGCAGTATATAGAACACATTGCTTGGCCTCCACATAGAAATGGCTCTGTGCTGTGGAACATGATTGGCAATATTCTTGGTGGATCTTGTTGGACAACAAGCCGGTATTGCTGCGTTTGAAACTTCTAATTCAATTCTGAAGGCTGGCACATGACAAGGACTTGGCGCAACCATCAAGTTTCAGCACTTTATACTTGGGCAAAGCTTCAACGAAATGCTTTGGAGCTCACAAATACTTTTGATGGATCCTTTTTCTAGATGTGGAGACTGTAGATAATGTAACATTGGTCGAGGCGGTCTAAATTATTCGACCGGTGTAGTGCTACAGCCTTCACTGTTATTCGGAAATACAATTGAAAAGACGAGAGTATTGGGCTTTTGAGGAAAAGTAATATGTTACAGACTTTCAGTGCATAAAGGGACATCTTGAATAAGACTAAAAATTATGACAAAGAGCCCAACCTTCCAATACTGTGATATCATTTCTTGAATTCATATAGTGCTTGATGTGATATTGATGTGCACTCGCTATCACCAAGACTCGTGCTATACTAGCACCCTGGTTCTTTGCCAGGAACCGTATGGATTTCAATTCCATGCATTAAAATTGTTCCTGAAAATGTCAGAGGATATTTTGAGACATTCTGGGTTATCAAAAAAGGCTATGATAAAGTTCTCCCGCATGTCCATCAAAATGCTCCAGCTCTTAGAGGTTCTGGTTGGACTGTTGACAACTCCTGAAAGCTATTGTAGACCTTGCTACCTGAAATATCAAAAGGTAAGTAGAGAACTGCTTAAGTATGGCTGCAGGAAATTACCTCTATTGCTTATTGAACTGCAAGTGGCTCGCCACTCGCCACAGGATTTTTTGCTCTGGACTTCGTGTGTCTTGTCATGGAAAAGGTATCCAGTGACTGGGGACCCAGAACTTCTAATTATTCATGTTTTTGAATTTGGGACAATCGTATTTGAAGTCGACTCTGACAGAAGTATTAGACCTGAACATTTCAACTCCAATCGCATTCTTGGTTTGAATTTGCCAAGTCATAAAAATACCCTCCCCATGCGGATGTACACACAAAAGTGTACTTTTGAGTTACTATTACATGTTGTCAGTAACGTCCCTTTGCAAAAAACTTTATGAGTTTCCTTAACAGATCTGTACATACCAGGGCGATTAAGCAAGAAAAAAACCAATAAAGATAAAAAATTAAAACTGGAATTTTAGGGGTTAATTTCCCAATGGTAACCGGTACGTTGCAGAAATGTCAGTTGTACATCCTCAACAACGAAATGCCATCATTTCTTAAAATGAACACAGATTCTTAAAAAGACCAAACGTTTCAAATCAAAGAAGTTATTACCAAATTTTAAATTGTTAAAAAAAGAAAAATTTAAAGAAAATCAAAAAGTAGTACAAGGGGCTGAGAGTGCCTTTTGGGAATGTACGGTCGCAGCATGTCGCTTTTTTGTAATATCCAACAAAAATCTAATTGTGGAAATTGAATATGCCATTTGCGTTCATGAAAAACTACATAGTATGTACCTTTGATATGAACCAAAAATCAAGTTATTTTGGATGATTTTTATTGTTCACAATGACACAATTTGTTTGACATAACTACGGAATGCACTTTATTGTATGCATGCCGCCATGTGGTGGATTTGCATACCAAAGTGGTGAATTCTGATATCAAAGACCGCCAATGACCTTTAATGACCTATAATAACCCAATGCTATGATACCCTATAAAAGTATCTTAGACAATCTTATGTTCCAGGCTTTAATTTGATACCACACATGATAGGTTTATGAGTGAATTTCATTTGTATAATGTAAGGCATATGCAAAAAAGGGGGGCGGGGCATATGACGTCTTTAATGAGGTCCGATTTTGGGCACCCCTTCTAAGGTTGCTTGTTACCGCAAGGAATGTCTGTGCAAGTTTCATGCTTTTGTCCAGAACTGCACCCGATTTTTATGGTTATCTACTTAACATAAGTGTGGGTCACACAGCTCCACAATGTGGGGTCACACAGTTCCACAATGTGCATCACACACCAGTTCCACAATGTGCATCACACGGTTCCACAATGTGGGTCCTCGCACAGTTGCAGAGTGTGGCTCATGCAGTTCCACATGTGGGTCGCACCGTTGCAGAGTGTGGCTTCACGCAGTTCCACAATGTGGTTTACACCAGTCCACCACATGTGAGTCGCACATGTATACAGTTCCATACTGTGAGATCAGCGTGTAACTGCAAGTGCCATGTGATGAAACTCCACAATGGGACACTGTCAGACATCACATTGGGAAACCCATTGTACATTCAAACGAAGTCTTGGTCAAGTCTATGTTAAAAACAGGGGCACATATAAGGCCACAGGGAAAAAAGTTGGTCTGAATGTGATAAATACATAAAGTGAAAATGAGTTTCTGACGCTAGCCCTTAAATTTGTTTTCCCCCAGAATGACAACTTTTTCTGTTCAAATCTTCGGCACCTCAGAAATGCATATTTGTTGTACCAGCATTATTTGGAGGAAGAGCATGGAAGGATTTTACTGGTTAAAGATAGAGTTTGAATTCTTGTGTAACATTTAAAAAAACTACTTTCATTCTGCAAATATAAAATGTAGCCTCATTACTGTCAGAATCTTTGGAGGGAGTTGAGCATGCCACAATGGATCTAAGAATGAAAATAGGATCATTTTTTAACCTTATATTAGGCCTGTGTTCTTTTTGGCTAGTAACAAGTTGTGTGGATTATTTTGGTTTTAAGCTAAGCATTTGTATGTGTGACTCAAGGTTACAATAAGACCAAGTTTATGACAAAAGGCAATACCATACCTGTTATGCTTATGCTTGGTCAGATTATGGCAGGATAGAGAATATAGAAAAAAAAGACGGCACAAAATGCATACTCAAGTAGCAGGATCTTTAGAGTCATTCCTCTACAAGGTGTAAATTGGTAGGCCTACCCAAAGTCTGAATTTCCATAAGTCTGAAAAGATTATCATTGGATTATCACTTACTGATTTGTTTAGGTGCTTGTTAAAATGTAGTGCAAAATTAATACATTTTTTTAACATTTAGAAAAATAGATAACGCTTTTGATACTATAAATAAATTGATCAAATTCAATAAACATTTTGGGGAAATTATTTTCAGTACAAGAGAAACACAAACAGCAAAAAAACAAATTTGGAAAGTTTAGAAGTTTAAAGGTCATGAGAAAGTTCAAATATTATTTTTGAAAGGCCAAAAACAAATAACACAAGCATTGGTTTGGGAAAAAGTTTGGATGTTGACTTTTTTTTAACAATCTTGCCAATTGTTTTATAATTTTAAAACAAGCTGAATATCAAGAATTATAACCTTTACAATACTTATCACTTAGAATGCCTGTTCGAAATCGATAGTATATCCTTCCGTCCTTGTTGTCAACAATTGGTTAAGTAGCAGAGTACGCCTTCGGATTAACAAATTCGGACTTCGGTAGGAATGCGGTAATATTGCATTGACCTAGTCTAGTGGTCAAGTAGGATTATAAACTGGGACTGAATAAGCTTTATACTCATCATTGAAGTTTTGACACACGGCTAGTGGTGTACAATATTACACCGAAGAATACCTATTTTAGTGGCATTGATTTTTCTAACATTGGAAAACAATATAAATAAAGTCTATGTAATTCATGGTTTACTGTGGTACACATTAAAACATATGCATCAAACTGTTTTTTGCTGGATTTTAAAAAGTGCAGAAGTAAAAACCTTGTGAAAAATTTTTGCGCTGTGTTGCAGAAAAATCTGCACCTACAGTAGTTATTTGCTCAGTTGGTTTAGCACACTCTGTACAGAGGATGTTTTGACCAATCCCATAATTCAATATGGCTTTGGAAATTGCACATTAACCAACGTCATGTGGACCCTATATAAAGCCTATTAGGACTTACGTTACCGCTTCTCACAGAATGATTGTAATTTGCCTGATGATATCACGCCAAGACAATATAAAAGGGTATGACTGGTAAAATTTCAAAACCCAAGGTTTAAAGCAAAAAACAAAATACATAAACAAAATAACAAAAAAACAACCAAAATAACAAAAATTTATGTAAAGGCATATCAGAAGAAAAGATGGCAAAAGGCTCATGTAAAACAGATGGGGAAAGGTGAATTTCTTATCGAAATGTTGCCGGCTGCCTATGAAAATATTGCCACCCTTGAAGTTATTGAAAGATGCCGGCATGCAACATAATTGGTGTAGTTTCGTCAGGACCATATTTACATTGTATTCACAGGAATTGGTAAGGTGTCAACTTCCAACACATAAAAAGTTCATAAAATATTTGTCCTTGAGGAATTTCAGACATGATGTAGTTGTAGAAAAGGCTTGTAGTTCTTTTGCCAAAAAATATAAAGTGTCTCAGCTTCTGCGTGCATGCTTTAAAATTAGGTTTAGTGCAGAGCACTAAGTGGCATAATTTTTTCCTGCAAACCTTTTTTTGCTGTTTTAAAGGAATTATTTATTGTACCAATACTTGGTACTTGTTCTGAATATGAAGTGTGACACAAAATTTGGAAACCAGCGATATCTATAAAAACCTGTCACCCTAATGGGATAGTCTTTACAGAGAGTTCATATTCCTTGTACTGTGTATTGTATGTAGAAAGGCTGTGACCAGACTTGCACGTAGTTTTTAAGCCAAAAGAAAGCCGAGACAAAATAGTTTTTTTGCCATAGGAATTCTTCAGCAATCTTTATTTACAGTATTTGTCAACAGGAAAGTATGGGGTCTGTTAACAATGCTTTAACGAAATAGGTTTAAACCCACTCTCTGGGGCTCATACAGTAAAACCAAGCCAAATAAAGGAAAGTTAACAGTGAATCACACTGAAAAAATAATTTGTTTCTCATGATAAGTATCTGGACAGTATCATAATTTGTTGATTAAAAACGTGTGTACTGTATATTTATACACTGTCAAGGTTGTAAAAGTTGTGTACATAAAATAGGAAAAGGATTGGGTGATAATTAAGCGTGTGAATGTCGCCACATAATTGTTTAGTCGCATATTGAACATAGTGTACATACCTGAATTCAAACTGAAATATAGTGTTTAAGAAGGGATAGTTCATGGAATATTTTTGTGGGCATTTGTTGGTTTTGTTGTGAGCAGTACGATCAGTATTGGTATCAAAACCAAAAATTTTTTTTACACTTTTTATTTAAGGGGTTGTGTGGTATGCATAGCAAAATTGAAATGAGAGAAAAATGAGTTTGAAGGGAATATATTACACTGTTACAATTATATTAGAATTCTGCTGTTCTGTTTTTATAGAATGTTTACAATCTGTATACTTCTCATTGGACCAGATCGGTAGAAACCTTAATGGCTTCCTTCAGGATGTACGTATTTCGGCATAGAGTATGACTAAATGAACTCAGTGTTCAGCATTTGAATCAGTTTGCTCTAGTTTGTTTC
This sequence comes from Ophioderma brevispina, assembly GCA_023653785.1. NCBI lineage: Eukaryota > Metazoa > Echinodermata > Ophiuroidea > Amphilepidida > Ophiodermatidae > Ophioderma > Ophioderma brevispina. The sequence continues at coordinate 3,659 of JAMKCH010038026.1, read as the reverse complement.
GCTTGTCTGTCGGAAACAGGGAAAATGATAAGGATGTAGTGAGGGGATTCTCATAGAAGATGATTCCAAGGAAGTTCTGAATAGCATCATTATCCGTCTGTGACTGTTGACTTTCAGTCAGTAAAAGTCTCAATGTCCAATGGCCACAGTTCAGTAGGCTTCCATGTCACAAGGGTATTTAGGAAATTGCACCCCCTGGATACTACAGACAGTCTTGAGGCCCTGCCAGCCTGCCTGTCCGGATGTTAAAGTTGCGTGAAAATTTGTGCCATTTAAAAGTTGGAGTCTGATTGCCCAACAAAATTAAAGTCATTGATGTTATTGGGAAAGCGCATATTTTGATTTGGGCAAAGGTATATTCCAAGGTCAAATGTCATTGATGTCAAGTTTTGAGCGGGGGGGGTGGAGCAAACACAAGTGGCCCCTGGATCACTTGGTGTGGGGTATGGTATGTACATGGCTTAAGGGGCATTTTGTGATCCACAGCCCCCCCCACTTAAAAAAAAAGTTGAGGATTTTAATCATCTGAACCATCAACATTTTAGTAATCCATGTGACCTAATCTACGTGCAAATTCGGTTGTATCTGTAGAAATTCACAATTTTGTATTTATTCCACTACAGGAAATTATAGCATGTGGATTATGGGACTTTGGGAAACCAGATTTGTCATAACACAAACACAAGTTCGGGAATCACTAAAGAGTTGTGAATAGCTTTTCAAGGATTATCTAGTGAACAGTGAATAAAATAGAGGGTGCGGAATCATGAAAGGCACCCCTTCCGGTGTCACATAAAACTGTGTCAGATCAAAGGGATTTGCAGGCCGATTGTGTTACGACTCGTGCGTAAGCATAACGGCTGCTATACTCAGAGGGAGTCTAAACTGGTTAATCCTCCTTGAAAGTGTGAGAATAAGAGGGTTCCATTTATGTAGGACTAACCCTGGTTTAAAACCTGGTTAAAGTTAGACTCCCCTTTGAGAATATTAGCCATTTTTGATGGATATCAAATTGTAAGATGCTTTGCACCCGAGAGTGAATCATCAAAATAGGACTTTCAAAGCCAGAGTATACAAATAGTGACTGATATGAGGGGCACGGTTAGAAAAAATTATAGACCCAAGGTGATGTCAAAAACCAGACGATGCCAGAAGCGAAGCTGCGGGCATAGTCATGGTTTTGACATCACCGAGGGCTATAATTTTAACTGTGCCAAATATTAAGCAGTCATATTTTTTTTATACTGAATATTAGATCCTTCTCATCGGATTGTTAAAAGATTACCAACTGACAAGGGCCTACAAGCTATTGACAATGCTCAAGTATGTGACGCGCAACACGAGCGATCTAGAACACTTTGTTGAGACTGTCCTATTAAATTTTGCGGGCCAAAACAAAAAAGGTCGGGGGGGGAAATTGCCATGCCCGGACACAGTTTAATCATGAGTTATCTTGTAGAAAAAGGGGGCCAGCTATTAATGACTCTACTTTGAACCCATCAGATGAGAGGAATCATATATGAGGTATATAATTTGGTATACTAAGTAGTTATTAACTCATAAAGGCTGGGCTCTTTCCTTTAACATGGTCATTTTAATGGTAAGGTGTAGAAGGAGATTCAGACAAAGGTACTGCTTATTTTTACTTCTCCATGCTCAGAATACCTGTATTTTTGTAAGATACCAACATCTATTAGTCTGACCTTCGGTCCAAATTGTGCCAAGGTTATATCATTCTGCTTAACTTCCATCCAAATAAAAAAAAAATGGGATAATACCTCAACATCTCAAGTCATAAGAGGAATTTCGGACTTCTGAAACATTTTTATTGTATGCATTTCCAGGAAGTTGTCATGTTGATGGGCAAGAGTGATGGAATATAGAGAGGCACTCGAATTGCTTAACATTTAGGGAAGAATTAGGATTCTGCCCACCACCCTAGAATCAACACGTTAACGGATAACCGAATGTAGAAAGGTGCCGAATGTAAGTGGTGGCAGAATGCTAAATTCATCCCATTAGGAGTCAGTAGAGCTCTTGAGTGTCCGAGTCGCAGTAAGCGTTAGCTGAACAGAATTGGACTTGCCATTTGGAGTTTGGGGTGTAGGCATCGATGCATTGAATTTAAGGTTTTAGATGGGAAGCATTTTTGAAAAACTAGATATGTGCATGTACATTTAAGTCGGTGTAAATGTCCTCTTGCAAAAAGCCAGATTGTTTGCTAACAGAATTTTAAAATCTTTAACGGTTCTTAGTACTTTTTATAATAAATGGTTCTTTGTGTTTGTATGGTTAGTCAAAACAAAGTCAAAAACAGGTTTGAAGAAAGCATTCTCTTCCATTCCCAATCCACTGATGTGGTTTGTCGTTTTAATCAATGGCGGTTTCAGTGGCATGATCTAAAATAATTGAAAGTCGGGAATACCTCCAGTGTGTTGTTTGGAGTAAGCTCTTTGAATTGTGATCAATCAAAGATGTCACTTTTATGTAGGCAAAACGTACCTTTGAAATGGTTGATAAGTATAATGACTATTCAAGATGAATTCCATAGAGCTAGGGATCCTAAATATCGGGATAGGCTACCTCGATCAAGAGAGTGGAGGCATTACTGCATGAACTCAGTAGCTCATTGATAGCCATTCGTATGTGGTGCTGTAATTTACATACATCTTCCGGTCAATAGTCATAGCATGAATTAGGAGTCTATTAGGTCGCTCATCGAAATTGACGCTGGGTGGCGCTATCACTCCAAAACCGTTGGGCATTCGTACACAGTTTCACCCGTCGTGATAGAAGGTACTATGGAATTGAATATATGCCTCCCAATTATGGGGACCCGAGATACCGAATTAATCTAGAATAGCAATGGTCAGGTCATGATCAGGGCATGAGTGTCACATGCCACGATTTGATATCATGCATTGATCACAGGACCGTACGCAGGATTATTTTGGGTAAGAGTGGACCTAACTTGCACCTTAAATGGTCCATTTAGAATTTGTGAACCTTATCCCATTGCCCTAAAATGTCTATTTTAGGACTGTTTGCACATCTCATCAAAAAGTTGATTTGGCCCCTTTGATGCAAAAAAATCAGCAACAAAGTGGCCTTTTGCCCCTTTTATGGAATTTCGGGGTGTGCCCCCCCACCCCGCGTAGGGGCCAGATTGATCATGATCTAACCATGTTATTCCACATGTATCATGTACCCCCAATATGGGGGCATATACTCAATTCAAGTTTCGATAAGGGGGATCATTTGGAGTAAGCCTCAAGTAGTACAAGCAATTTGCATGTGAAAAGATCTCTGCGGTGCAGATGGCAAAACAAATTCCTCAAGAATGGTAGTTACTAATTTTTGAACCATGCATCATTGCATTTGTAATTTTCACAATATTTTGAATATGGTATAGATGCAAGAAAGATACTTCAGATACGTATTAACACGACAGTGCCGTAGCAGGTTATACAGTGAGTTTAAAGGGGTATGTGGTACACTGTTGTAAGTGAACAGCATTATATTATGGCTTTTTTTATTTTTACATGCATATTAATCAAATTATATTTTTAATTATTATATATGGACAGTGTAGGTGGGTCTTAAACATGTTTCATAAACATGTTTTTAAACATGTTGCCAAAGGCTGGTAAGGTAAACTC
>JAMKCH010038025.1:0-14709 GCA_023653785.1 Ophioderma brevispina | reverse complement strand
CTCATAAAATTCTGATCTAGAAAAACTCATAGATAAACTTTCCTTCCAGGTGAACTATCTCATTTTTAGCCTGTACAATTTAGCGTATAAATATCGAATGCCTCTTCCTGAACCCCAATTTGGACATAAAACTGCACCCAATAACCCCCCTCCCCAATCGCTTCAATCTACAACCAATGCCCCTTTTCCCTCACACTATCAACATAAAACTTCAAGCGTCCTTTTATCTATGAAAATCCCACACCCTGAAGGGTTTTTCGTACCACCTGGAGGCACATAAAAGACAAATTTCATAATTCACGTGCCCCCTCGACGGGTTTGCCACCCCAAAATACTGTATTTTTCCCTCTTGCCACCTCACCAACCTCTACATATGAACTATATTATAATCTGAAACTACTGTTCAGGATTGAACAATTAATTATCTTCCTAACGGGTAGGTTTTTTTATGTTCAGGATTTTCAGAGTATTTCTAATATGGTGGGGGGGATTTATTGACCCTCTACACTTACTTGCCATTGGTATCATTACTACATCAGTACATTATACTTAATATCCCTGAAGATGCCAATTATTGTGGTCACATAACGGCAGTATATTTGTTTTGTCTCATATGTACCATATCGTATTTTGCCCCCCCCCCCCAATAACCCCCATTTTGGTGGTGCGTTCAAGAATCGGGCTTTTTACCTAACGTATTCTTATTCCTCATAAAATTATGATCTAGAAAAAACCACATAGATATTTCCTCCACACTGAATTTTCCCTATTTTTCATACCAGCTGTATAGGCACATATAGTCTCAAATTGAAGTGCCCCCCGCCTGGTTGTGCCACCCCAATACTGCATTTTTTCACCTCACCAGACCTCCATCAGACCTTTTAGTTATAACAATTGGCTAATATCCATACAAGCCCAATAGTGACATAGCACTAATAAAGGGAGCCATAAAAAACACACAAAAATAGAGCAGCCTAAAACCCAAGTGAAAGGAATGGCGGATGGAAAAGCAAAAATTAAAGGGGACAACGATGGCGAAATCAAAAAAAAACCTAAGACCTAATAGCTACAAGATGTGGAGGCTAACAGCGGAGCTTTAAAGGCTTTTAGGGAGGTGCTCTTGACAACATCCTCGGGCAAGTAGTTCCATAATGTGGGAGCAAATCATAAAAAGACCTGTTTGGAAAGCGAGAGCCTGCGGAAGGGTGGATCAAAGAGAGTCTATTTGAGATTTCGAAGTGTATGTCTAGGGTGCGACTTGAGGGTATTAGGAGAAGAGCAAGGTGTTAAGAATCTTGAAGAGATGGCACAGGACAGCAACGTCACGGCGCGTAGATAAGGGAGGAGAATTGGAAGCAAGGAGAAGATCTTCATGGGAGAAGATTCCAAGAGCTGGCGACTGACTCTGCAGGCAAATCGCGAGTAGATTCCAACCTGTTGTTAGCGTGATTTTTTAAAGGATCCAAGTGATACTGCCGTGCGCAAGGATGATTTAATCAACGCAAGGTACAGAAACGCGTGTGGTAGGGGAGGCGTTGTTAAAAGCCCTATGGATGTAGCCTATGGTTCTTCTTGCTTCCTTTGCAGATATAGTCCACGTGCACTTCCAGGATAAATTTCAGAGATGTGTAAATCCAAGGAATTTGCCAGAGGAAACGCTTCAATGACTTGGGTTAGTCATGCTGAGACAGACGTTGGGAAAAGGGTTTTTTCTTGGTGGAAAGACGTCATGATTTGAGTCTTGGCTGGGCTTGGCATTGAGATGGTTTCGCCTTGGACCCAGTTTATGACTAGTATCAATGTCGCTTGAAGCTGGTGAATATCACTGTCATGGCTGATGGGTCTTTGTATAGGGTGGTGTCATCAGCATAAAGAACCAAGGAACTGTTGGAGCATGAAGAATTAGAAAGATCATTGATATAGAATCAAAAGAGTAGTGGCCCCAAGACAGAGCCCTGGGGAAGCACCAGACAGAACAGGGACAGATCGAAGAAATGCCATGAACAGAAAGAGACTGGATACGCCGGAAAGGTAGGACCTTATCCCACAAAGAAGGGGACCAGTGATCCCAGCAGAATGGAGTTTTACGCACAATAGGGCCATGGGGACTTTGTCAAAGGCCTTACTTAGGTCGAATAAGGCTACAACCACACTTTTCCGACTTTCAAGATGCGCATACCAATCATTAAGGGCCGTGAGGAGGGCGTCGGCAGTGGACGACTTCGGAGAAAGCCAAATTGATGTTTGGTTAGAACTTTTGTTGCGATTAAGATGAGAAAGGATGTGCTTGGTATAACCCTTTCCAAAATCCTTGCGACAATTGGTTGAATGATATGGGACGGTGAGTTGGAAACAAGTGACAATCCACCAGACTTGAAGATCGGAATGACCCTAGAAAGCTTCCATGCACTGGGTGTAACACCAGTGGAGATGGAAAGGTTAAAGATCTTACACAGAATGGATGAAACAGTACAGCACAATTCTTACATCGTAACTGTGTATGCCATCCACACCTGCAGCTGAGTGTTGTTATTTAGCTTGCGAAAAGCTTCACAATCTCTCCGGAACTACATCAGAAATGAGAAAGGTGAGGTAATGTTATAGTGTGGAGTAGAAAAGTGGGGCAGCTCACCGGTTGAACCACTCAGAGAAAAACTGACTGAATGAATGGCGATCTCGAGAGGTGAAGAAGCACATTTTCCCTTGTAATTGATGGGTATCCGGAATGGAGGATTGGCCGGACGCGATTGAACATAGCCCCAGAAGGATTTGGTGGGAGAAATCATTCGTCAAGAGGCTGCAAAAAGTGTTTGCGTGGCAAATTTAAAATGGTTTGAGAGAGCATTCCTGCAGCTTTATATTTGAGATAAATATCATTGTTTTCACGAGTTTTTTTTTCCTTGTGTTGAACAGTGCATGTTTTTTCTTAATTTCATACCTGAGCTCAGAGTTGAGCCATGGTGGGTCGTTTGTCTTGCAACGGACAGACTTTTGGGGAATACACTCGAGACATGTTTCCATGAAAAAAACTGTTAGAAGTGTCCCAGCCAGTATCGACATTAACACTGTCATCACAACTATAGCCTAGACAACTGTTGTTGGCCCGCACCCGTTAGCTTTGGTTGTATAACCAATGGTCTACCAACATCAGGTGAGATCAGGTAGGGTGAGGTTGAGATTACACTGAATGACACTATGGTGACTGGCACCAAGGGGGTAAAGGTGGTTGACTCGCTAATTAAATTAATATCATTTGAGTATATGTGATCAATAAGAGAGTGACCGGTAATTGGTAAATGTGGGCTGAGAAATGTGCTGATCAACCCAATACCTGCAGTTAAGATCCAGTAATTCATTGAACAGGTAATGGATTGGTCTAACAAATTGACATCGAAGTCGCCCATGACAATTAACTTGGGATTGAGGGGGACATGCAAGCTGTGACATGGGCAATACTGGAACTCAGATGAGGGAGACTGTTAGTGGAGCGGTAAGGAGGGCGGTATTAAAGGCATTATCTCAAAGATCAAATTTTTCAAGCTTGCCTTCAACCCATAATCTTTCACAGTTTGCATTGTTTATGTTAGGACTAACGGGGTTGTCAAATGAGTGTGAATTAGTAACATACACCACACCGCGTGATGGCCTATCGTTTCTAAACACAAGATAATCGTTATTGAAGAAAGTTCACCATCTGATATGTTGAGTTAGCCACGACTCTGTAATGGCATTATTACAGGTTTACTGTCCAGCGAATATCAGACAAAAAGTTCATCATTTTGTAAATGCTCCTGCATTTAGAGGAGCATAGAGTTGATCACTCTGATATGCTGAATAACTTTTACTCTCATTAATTAAGGATGACTACAGTCAGAGTCAGAATTGAAATGTTTAGCAGACTTGAAGGAATGAAGCATCAACAAGGTAACTCTGAGCATCACAACTTGGACCAAGGACATGGAACAGGGGGTAGGTCACGACGCCGGCAGATACTGGCTGGAATAGTGGGGCACACTTCAGATGAGGGGTTTTCTGGCAAGATGAGCAGGAACTCCTGCGATGGTCACGTCGAATGGCCGGTCACACTTACAACAGCATCTTTATATGACGGTCCAGATTTCACTCAATGTCCCCATCGAGAAATAAGCTGGAAAGTTTGAGGAGCAGTTATCGTAATACCGGATACGAGTTTTTTCAATGATGAATTTTAGCAAGTATGAGTTCTTTCATGACGGCATAAAATTGATCACAGGTTATACAGTCAAACTTTGAAACATAATCATCTAGTTCATCAGTTGAGATGTAATCAGAAAGCGTGCGAGGCAGTGTTATGGGTGCCTGATACTGTCAGCTGGAGGATTGAAGGTACAATGTTGAGTTGTGGTACTTGATGTGGGAGAAACAATCACAAACAAAGCAATAGTGATGTAAACATTCAACTGGAATAGGGAAATCCCAGTTCCCTTACTTATCATGGTGATGGCTCATTGATTCACTCAAGGCCAGTCCAATTGAGGCACTACACAAATAATGGAGGTGTATAGCCAGTAGTGTTTGGCAATGATCAGGTGGAGAATTCTGCAGGAGTGCGACCAAGCACATATGAAGGTTAACGAGATTAGAGAAATATCAAAACTATCAGCATTTTCACATCCCTGAAAACTATCCTGAAACTACTGTCTGGATTGAACAAATTACTTCCTAATGGTGGTATTTTTGTATATTTTAAGGGAGCATTTTCACACTGTATTCTTAATAAGGGAAGGGGGGTCATTTAGTGACCCCCGTACAACTTATTTACCCTCCCCTCGTATCATTACTACACATCAAGTGCAATATACTTAAATACCTGAAGAAGCTTAATTTTCAAGGTCATTACAATGGTCAGGCGATCATATTTGTCTTCATATGTACCATAATATATGATTTTTTCGTTAATTTTGGAAAGCCCCCCCCGCCCCTCCCCGGAATAACCCTCCCTCATATTGAGGATGCGTTCGGGATTTTTTCCGGCCTTTTTACCTAACATATTCTTATTCCTCATAAAATTCTGATCTAGAAAACCACATGAAATAAACTTTCCTTCCAAGTGATACCTAGCTCATTTTTAGATAAGCCCGGACTATAGTACAATATACTTGATTATAAGTTGGGTCGAAAATGATTACTGCTAAACAGTTTGGAATGTGTAAAAATACTTAAAAGTGCCTGTGTTCCTTGTTTATTTACGAAGTGCCTGTTACGTCGTAATTTAAATGATTACGTTAAAACGAGTTTGAAGTCTGGTGTACACTAAAGTAATATCAATGCAACATAAACCGTCAAATTATTTCCACAACATTAAGTTTGTAAATAGCAAGTTTTACTCATTTTGGCCCAATTTACTGGCACTTAATGTTGTACGTTTATGTTGTTAACATTACTCATGTAATTAAGTTTAAACGTATTTTTGCAAGTTTCGAGGCCTTTGAGTATTTATGTATTTTTGAGCCTTATTACAATCATGACAGAACTTATTGAGTATACACTATTAATCATTTGAGTCACAATTAAGCTACGGAACACCGGTTATTTTTTTTTAGTGTACAGCTACAGTTGATGCAATTTTACAAGGCTTTTCAAGCAGTGGTAACACAGAAATTGTGATATTCTTTAAATCGAACTTGATGTTTTAGCCAAATTAGTATATTAAAAAAGCTGTGATTTATATATGTCGTCAAAGGCTAGAATGGCCTGCTTTGCGGAATCAGTGACGTATATACCGTATATTAGTATATACGATCAAAATATAGTTTTGAGTATCATAAAAAATCACCCTTTAGCAAAAAAGAGATTACCTTGGCGTTTCTTTTGAAGGATGGTTTACATTCACAATGACCTGGACTATGGTCCTCATATCTGAATACTTGGTTATATCGCCCTCGATCTAAACATTAGAATGATGAAATGAGGGGATTACGTCAGGATATCCTAATATTCTTCTACAAACTTCATTTAATATCCATTTGTATTTATCCCGAGTAAAAATTGCATGTTCATATTCCATTTTAACTTGTAGTCAGCTTCAGCGGAAGGATACTTAAGAGGGTGAGACGCTTCTTAAATGTTGTAAGGAACATTTTTTGTCGAAAATTAGATGGGTTTACCTAAAGAGAGTAAAAAAAAACTAAAAAAAATTCCTCTTTGTTTCAGGCAGTGCAACCGCGGCAATGTGCTAAATATATGAATGGATAATTACACCTAATTTTCGGATAAAAATAAAAAGCCCCTGATTCGTTTTTAGGCAAAAGTACCATATGTCCCTTCCCTACAAATTCTGCAACCTTAACATGCGCTTTATCCGTCAGGTTGCCGAAAGAATTCTAGGGGACATATGGAGCGCATTCCTTTTTTCAAAAACCCGGACGAGAAACCTGTTTTATATTTTTTCTCGGACTTATTCGATTGCATTCACATTACCATTTGCACGCTTTATTGCAGTGTGATTTTTATTTGTATCAATCATTAAATGTTTTCGACGATTCTATTCATCCCGAGAGGTTGTTGTTACTTTGTCCAGTAAACTTTTATATGGCGGAGATTAAGGCCAGATCTGCCTCCACCTGAAGATCGATTGTCATCATAAGATTTAGTCCATTCTTGTGATGTTGAACCAGTAACCTAGATGTTTGTACATAAAGAAAAGTCTTCTTGCTTTAGGGGTCATTTATGCCTATAAATAAGTGGCGTGACCTATATCGGCGCAGCCGCTCCAAAGTTCAGTTCAGATTAAAAATCCTATTGGGGGGCCCCGAAATGAAAGCTCTTACAATTGCCACCTCACAGGTTGTGGGTGGGATGAATGAATAATTAACTTTAGTGCGAATCGTTCCTCTAAAGTTGTGACCACCAAGTTTATGTATGAGATTGATGTAGTCTAGAATGATATAAGTTTAAGAACAAAGCTTTTTGTGTTGAATTTCATCTGCCAGGTATCTTGGCATGATGTTAAACATGTCAAGGTCAGCCTGCAAACCGGAAACTTCAGAGTTGTGGATGGCCGATACAGAACACCACTCATCGGCAAATAAACGAACCTCCGATGCGATGTTTTCCGGGATTTCGTTTATATATGACAAGAACAGAAGTGGGCTGAGGACGGTGCCTTGAGGGACACCCGATCTAACCTGCACCCATGGAATGGTCACCATCCACAACAACTCTCTGTTTTCGCTTGTCAAAGAAGTTCGAGATCCAACAGTGTGAGTTTCTCTAAACCATAGTTTTCATCTTTTGCAGTAATTTTTGTGGTGGGACACAGTCAAAGCGCTGCAAAGCCATGATAATCATATCCACAGGCACGTTCGTGTCAAGGGACTTAGCAAGGTCATCGATGGTTAAAATTAACTTTGTTGCCATTACAAAACATATTGTGCCCAAGGTACAAAGTTTTCCTGTTATAGCGTTGTGCATGTTTTATCGAGTGGCTAGGACAAAGAATCGAACAGGATGTCCTTACCGTATGAGTCAAGTCAATTTAATGTGGCGTGCAAACCTGGGAATAATCTGTTTTTGTATACAATAACATGTGCAATCAAACAGCAGTTTCCCGATTTGACCGTTGAACAAAGGTCAGCATTACGGTTGATGACGACACAGGCACAACACCTTAATGGAAACTGATGTATTCAGTTTATCCAAAATGTATGTTAATGATTGAAGGACGCATGCTAATTGTTGGCCAGGATGTCAAAGCTGTTTTGCGGCAATCTCGTAATTACAAGGGTGGTCCTTTTTTGATGACCAAAAATAAAAACTTAGTTTTGTTATGCGTGCATTGATAAAAAGAATACATTATTCTCCAGGTAAATCACAACATCGTCCTAGTAGAGGAGCCGGGACCCAGGTCAAACCTCATCGTTTACCCCTTACTACAGAAAAAGGTTGATACCTTGGTAGTTAGTATGACCCATACATCAATGCTAGGTAGGGAGTACTCTCAAATTTGTGGTATCACTTTTTCAATGGGGCCAATTTAAGTTTACACCGTGGGTCAAATTTTTAAAATGCTCCATAATGTTGTGTAATAAAAAAAGGGCCCCTATCATGTTATAGTGTCGTTCTAGTCATAAGGATTCCAAAAATTGCTATAGTTTGTCGTACCACCTACTACCATTGGTTTTGGAGGTATGGGGTGTTAAAAATGGCTAAAATGGTTAAAACATGTCAATTCGATTGTTACAGGGGTCAAAATGGCTCCAATTCTTGGCAAAATGAAATTAAGTGTTCATCTAGCTTAATGTGTCAAAATTAAGGGAATAGTTTGTTACATCTGCATGCTAGTTACCATGGTATGGGACACCCAAATAGGTCATAGGGCAACATAACCCAATTGGTGTTGACCTTCTTTGACCTTGTCTCCGTAAGTAAGCATTTAACATAATACCAACTATACCTTTTAGGAGTCATCCTACCTTCAGGCAAGTATATGTGAAGTATTTAAAATATAATCAGATTACTTTTAATGTTGACCCCTGTACAAATTAGATTGACATTTTTTACCAGTTTGTCATTTTTACCTATAATCCAAACACTGTTGGTACCAAAGGTGGTACAAAACTATACGATTTTGGAATCCTTATACTAGATGGACAATAGGACATTGCTTTCAGCCAAGATCGACATTCAGTTTAAAAAAATTTGACCCCTGTCTAAACTTAATGGCCCCCAGTGAAAAGTGAGTACCACAATTTGAGAGTACTACCTACCTTGCATTGGTGTAGAGGGTTCCATACTAACTACCAAAGGTGTTAATCTTTCTGTAGTGGGAGGTAAACGAACTCCTTAAAATTAAGGCCCTAGGTATTCTGATACTGCCTCCCAACAGGTGGTTATTGAATACGCGTCTATAGTACATTATCCACAATCTCAACACCAAACGTTGTGGTGGGAAATGGAGAGTTCTAGTTTCAATAGCACTACCACTGATCCTTTTCAGCAAACCAAATGAACGAATTCACTCGTTTGAAAAACGGCTGGTCATTTTGCCCCCCCTCTAGTTAATCATTCTGTACTAAATGACTTTATTGTGAGATGTCAATATGAAAAAGTATCCATAAGAAAAAACAGTTGTATAAACAATTTTTACACTACCCAAGCTAGCAACTTCAAACAAAGCAAAAACTACAGCACTAGTCAATATGCTAATACTCAAAGTAAAATAAAAAAAATGTCAAAAGACCCAGTGCTATTGAAACCAGAACGCCCCAATTTCATCAAAATTTGATGTTGACAGGTGACAAAATTTTATTGCTATTAATAGACAGTTGTCAAACACACTAGATATTCGATCCTTATAATCCATAATTTCGCTTGAAAAATACTTACAATCGAAGAATTTATTGTATATGAAACTTTCTCGCACAGATGTTTTCCCATATCCCCACGTTGGTCTGTAGGTAAATGTAATAACGTGGTTAAAATTGTGTGCGAGCAGGGAGATGAGAATGGTGCTAGTGATTATTCAAGGCTGTACGTTTAAACAATATGAAATTAGTGAACATAATTAATGTCTGAATTGCCTTTGTATTGACAATTTCCGTAATCTACAAATATTTTACTCAATGTTTGTAGCAGCGTCAATCGATTCGCCTACTAACTGTGAGGAGCATTTTATATGCGAACAACTTTTTTTAATGGTATTGTGTTAGGAAATTTGTACCTCTCTCACTCCTCCTCTCCCTACTTCAGATTAAGGGGGTTAAAATCTCGGGGATGCTTTATTTAAAGGCTGACTCAGAAGATTTCCCGATGAGGCGCACTCATTTTCAAACAAATAGTTGTATGTTTTTTGCATATGCATAAGGCTTGTCATCTTACTAATCACTGTTTGAAATAACTACAACGCAGTCCTTCATCTAGAAAATCACAACTTTGTAATAAAATTCCGGAATTTTTCGTTCATGCAAAGGTATCCTATGTAGTCCACTCAATCTATGAAAAAATAGTAGGGTACACCTGACCAAATGCTACGAAGGTGTTTCTTGCTGTAACTAGCCCGTAAACGATCTCCCAAACAACATCAAAAGGTAGAAAAAGGGAAGCCTGGGCAAACAATGGTAATTTGCATTTATCTAAGTGGACGTATACGCCGTATTTTACAAAGGGGGTTTTAAAAAAATCTAGCTCATAAATGCATGTTTAGTGAGATTTCCATTTTCTGTTAGATATTTGAACATTTATAAGCTGTTTTAACATAGCTATGCCTGCAAGGTGTTTCGCTCTTGCAGGGATATATCAAAATTGGAAAGATGTGGTCATTATTCAAGATGGTCGCAATTTTTCCCAAAAATTATTTTTGCATTCTAGATGATTTGTCAGACTGCAATCAGGATGGTGAGATCTTTATTTAGCATCTTATTATCATAGAGTATTTATTAAACACGCCCCCCCCCCCTATTGCGATGATGGTATATTGTGATTCGGTAGGGTCCTTTCCCCCCTGCCCTCCTTTCAGATAAAATGCACCCAAAATCAGGGTCATCGGTAACAAGTTGATAAAAGTGGAATCATCGTATGACTCTTAAGAGGCCCATGATGGAACCTGAATTTTAAAATAGGAAATGACTTCTTTTTCCAGAATTCAAACTGTCCATAAATTATAAATTTTTTCAAAATGTTCATGTAGTCCTGGCGAAAATTTTGAATTTCGGTGTTCAAATTCTTTAAAAAGTGAAGAACTTTTTGCAAATCTTGTGATAAAGTGGGTAGCAGGAAAGAAGAATGGGTCATTAAGTAATTTTGAACATTTTTAAAAAGGGGGTCCAATTTGTATAGCTGTGAAAGGTAGGACAGTCAGGGAGTACAACCACTAAATCCTCCGCATTTGTGTTGGTGGGTAGTTTCCGGGTAAAAACCTACCGTCTATTGTAAGTCAAATTTGGTGTGCATGTTGCTAGATATGTTTGATTGACAAATGTTAATATTTAAATGAAATAGTGCAGACAATGTTCTATACTTGGAAATCAGAATAAATAAATTTGAACTACAATCATTGGCCTTCGGAAGTACTCCGTACTCGGATACGGCTATGGGTTTTTACGTGTCGGGTGGACAAAGTGGTGCGCTATTCACAAGCCTGTATCTCGAATTCTATCTGTATCGGTATCAAATTCCAGATTTTAAAATTTTCATCTTTTTTTGATATGATCTCCTTCAAAAACTCCAAATATGCTGTCACGTGGGGTTGAAATTGAACTTATTTCAAGTCATTTAGCGTGTTTTCAATGGGACGTTTTATTTGGTGGTGTGCGCCTTCTAAAGCGCTGTATGGGAATTTGCATCACTTCATAAATTGGTATTTTCATGCAGATAAAGCAAATTGAGGCACCAAAAGGTGATTGTTTATAAGAAATATTGCTGTTGTCCTAAAATGAGAAGCTTTCGGTGCACTTTAAGAGACTTTTTATGCGAAGAAATCAATCACAAACAGTCTTACCCAGCAATTTTAACGGTTAACATGATTTTTTCATTTGGCATTTTGGTTAAAAGTGGCGATTTTGTCTATATTTATAAGTTGCTGCAAAAAATTGAAATTTCTGAAAGCCGCTGCAATGCTTCTGTGACTTATTTACTTCACAATATTTTTCTTTACAAGAGAGATAACACTGTGAATCTTCCTTGCGGTATGCAATTTTATTTCAAGCGAACATCCTGATTGGCCGTTCCGTGTAAGAGCCCACAATACGGCATTTTGCATCAAACTGCTATTCTATTCGCAAGAGACATATGGTGGAAGAACATCACTGTGAATTTGCATATTAAGTGATGTTTTTACTACCAATTTAATAATTGATAATTTATTTTTTATAAAAGTCCTCCCAACGGGCTCTCTTTGAACCCTAACCTTGTTCCAAATGACCACGGTAAGTCCATTTAAAAGCAAGAATCGGTTCATACGCATTACCATCTGTAGTTTAACTTCTTCGTAGATTTCCACGCGAGCAGTTTAATACCCCTAAAGCCTTGTCCCAGCCTCATTTAACCATGGACCCACCCTAACTCTTATTCTAACCCTAACTCTACCCTAACCCCAAATCTAACCCTAACCCACCCTAACCCTAACTCAAACATCTAACCCTAACCGATCGCTAACGCCCCTAACCCTATCGAACCCTAGTTTTAAATATAATTAAATCCTAACCCTAACCTTAATCCTACCCCTAACTCTATCACCAACTCTAACTTCTTAGTCAAATCTAACCCTATCCTGTATCCCAACCATTATCCCCACCGTGAGAAGGAGAGTGGAAGCGAAATGGACTTTGGGATGCATTCGGGCGCCGCACCTTCGTCATTTTCGGTTTTTGATGCTGTTAAGGGGGGGGGGGGCGAGCTAGGCACCATGAAATCGCTTCCAAGAGTTTGTGGTTTGCATCCGATTCTTTGTTTCACAACGTTTTCAATTTCTACTCAATCGCGCCATTATTTTCATAAAACTCTACCAATGTCACTACTGGCTTGGCAGACCACAGAGCTGCAATTTGTCAAAAGAGCGCATTTTCAGGAATTTTCTGCTGTGACTTCCACTGTCAAAAGGCAAATTTTTCCACATCGGATGAATCTATCTTAATAATAAGTGACACTTTTCCTTAGAATGAATCAATGTTTAGAAAATAAAGAAAACTAAAAAAATTGTATGTTCCAAGGGAGTTACACCACTAAATCACTCCGCATTTTGTGAATGGTGGGTAGTTCCGGTAAAAAAACATACCGTCGATGGTAACCAGCAATTGCCTGTGGCAGGTGCGTAGATATTGTTGATTGTCAAATGTTAATATTTAAAAATGAATAGTGCAGACAATGTTCTGTACTTGAATATGCAGAAAAATAAATAAAATTTGAATCTACAACTAAATTAGCTCGGAAGTAATACGTACTGGATACGGCTATGGGTGTTACGTGTCGGGTGGAAAAAGTGGTGGAGCTATTCACAAGCCTGTTCTCGAATTCTATCCGGTACGGTATCAAATTACCATGATTTTACAAATTTCATCTTTTTTGATATAGAAATATCTTCAAAACATCAAATATGATGCCACGTGGGGTTGAAATTGGAATTATTTCAAGTCAATTTAGCGTGTATTTCAATGGGAGCGTTATTTGGTGGTGTGCGACGTCAGCGTAAAGGGCGCAACACCACTAAATATCGCTCCATTGAAATCCACGTAAAAATACCACATCGCGCCAGCTGATTTGCACCCCGTGACTATTTGATATATGAATTATTTCCTATAGATCAAAACTAAAACTTTCGAATAAGATTCATTTTTTGAGGATCATTTCTTAGTAGAGATTTTAAGGAAAAGGGCATATGAACAGCGCGCCACCACTATTTTGAGCCGACCTGTAAGCCTCCTATCCGCCTCGACCAGGGCCGGAAGTCGAGGGCCTAGTTTCTACACCGAATCGAATTTCCAAATTTGTGATAATCGCAGCGATTGTCAAGCTATACTCTTTCACTTTTTATAATATAACACCCTAATAGGAACCGGTCCCCAACGGACTGCAAAATATATCAAACATGTTTTGTCATTCTACCGGAACTACCTACCATTCCCCCACCGTGCAGGGATTTAGTGTTGTGCCGCCGTTCGAACACACTTGATAACAGTGTTTAGAGTGTTTCTTGATTTTGACAATTGGACGTTTAAGAAAAGTGGCTTTTTGCTTCCCACGGACAAATGAAACGGGAGATGGGTCTCCAAGTAAATTGATATATCTTCTAACAAACAAAAAAAAAATATCCAATTTTGTTTCTGATTTTGGCGCTCTTACTGCGTTTAACCAAAGAAATACAGCTGTTAAAACAAGTTTTTGTGGAACTAGTATGATTTGTGAGATTTAAAACATCGTTGCATATCTTCAAGAAATGTAAAAATACATCGAACACATCACTTAAGTAATGAATGCTTATTTCACGACACCCCCCCCCCCCCCCCGCATCGGCTGTCACTATAGCGCGTGTATGACAGGATTGCGTGCAAATAATAAGGGGTAGTGGGTGGACAACTAGTAATTTTCGCATCTTTGATGAGCTCCTTTTCTACTTCTTTCTTCTTAACATTTATTTCATATAAGTCAAGAAACCTACAATGTTGTTTTCTTCTTGAAAATACCTCTAGGGATTGGGTGGAGTATTACAACTTACAAGTTAAACTCGACGCACGGTTTTTTGGTCAAAAAATGAGGGAAAGCGAGTTTTTGACATCCTCGCTCCGTAAACAAGAAAAAAGCGACTTGGACTTGATAAACGAGCCTATTCAATTAGCATTTTGAGTCATAAACACACACCACGCCTTCATTGAATTTCATGTTACTTCTTTGATTTCGCGAGCTGTCAACAATCAATGCTCAAGCAGGAGTTGAGACAAATTGCAGTCAATAGCAAAAACACGGCAAAATTCACCATTTTTCATGAGCACCTTGTCTTCAAGCGATTTCCTTGGTTAAATCGGTTAAAAACTGGATTTGTCAAAAGCAATTGGTCAAATATAGATGTCTAATGTAAAATCTCAAAAAATGAAATAAATATGAGGTCTTTGCAGACTCGAAATCGCAAAAAATTCACATCGTATAAGGTTAGAAGGGCGCACACCACTAATAATGCTCCATGGAAATACACGTAAAATACCACATCGCGCCAGATGATTGCACCCCGATGTGACAATA
>JAMKCH010038024.1:0-14594 GCA_023653785.1 Ophioderma brevispina | reverse complement strand
ATGAGCTTAGAAAAAGACATCTTCAACTTAAAATGCTGAAAAGAACCTAACCATTATTTTGGAATGAAGTTCTTCTAGTGTGGCATAAAATATATAATATTTTGTGTGGTAATAAAAATAATCATCTACAAATAAAGATAGTCACCTTAAAATGCTTAATTACAAAGTATCAGAGATGAATCGAATTTTGTTTGATGCAGTAAACATATGGCCACAGTATAACCGTGCCATAGGAGTGAGAGGAAGAATTAAATTACAATTATGTCAAGGAGTCGGTTGTCAAATCAAATCTTGGGGATGGTAGTTGACCATCTAGTTTGTCAATCCCGAACACTTCTGATTGCTTTTGACAAGTACAAAAAAGATAAAAAATAGATCTTTTTTACGAGGCTTTGGAAAATGTACATTGATCAGAAGAATGGTAATATCGCTGGTAAAGGAATGTATCCGTTTTCAAATAACGAGACCCACGATAATGAGCTAGAAAAAGGACCTTTCTTTCACCCTTACATGCGCAAAGACATAAAAAAATGTTTTTGGAAAGAAGTTTTTCTAGTGTGGCATAAAATCAAAGAAAATTACTGAAACATGTGAATTGAAAGATGGTTATAAAAATCTTATATATGGAAAAAGGTGTTTCGAAATTGGTGAAAGGAAACTTAAACTCAAAACATGGTAAAAAATAGGAATACTAGTAGCTTGATCTTGTAAAGGAAGCGTCGTTTAATGAAATTATTAGAATGAGAAAACGTATGGCTTACGGAAGATTTTCTGGATAATATAACATTGTACTTTGTGTAATCAGAAAAGTTTAAACACCTTTTCAGAGCAGATGTGTTATTATCGTAATAAATTTTCTTTTATTCCTTTTATTTAAGCTTTATTTTGAAAGGTAAGAGAGGATGCCGGATATCTGTCTGTAATTCTCTGCCAGCATTCAGGAACGAACCGAAATCGAGACAAAAATGGGAAAATCAAAATTAAAGTTATTTTTTCAGTAGACGATTGGAAAACATTCTGCCTTTTAGACTGTACAATGATACAAATCGAAGATGGATCCAATTACAGGGCCCCCAATAGAAATGTAACTACAAATTCGTTTATGTATAAATGGTAAAGAATTTTATAATATTGGCGGAGCAGGCTGAACAATGAACACATATTATCAGAATATAAAGATGCTAAGATTTTTAGTCTTATTACAAAATTGTTTTTCATAGCTTGGTGTCCCATGTTTACTCTAAAAAAAATATCATTTCACGTGTTGATTGTACAATAGCAATTCGCCTAATCTATGATCATGTTAACAAATCTACATAGAACCAATGTCAATACCCCTCTTGTCATTTATATTCTCAAAGAGAATTGAAAACTCATTACACACTAGAAACTATATCCTATTGAAAACTCGAAGTATTCCTTATTCCGGTAGTAAATGGGGCGGTTTTATAAGTGTCTTTAACAAGTGATTGTTATTGAATGTAATGTATTTGTTTTTAGGAAGTATTCGAGTTTATTTTTTTCTATCTGCATACAATATGATATTCATACAACATTATATCCTTATAATCACTATACTATGGTGAATTGCTATGAAATGTTATGTTTTTACATGACAGTGAAGGTGGATGGTGTCAAAGTTTTTTGCATTATTTGTATATACAAAAGCCGGTTTACAATAATTAAACGACTTTAAATTCGTAACGTAATGTTAAATATGATATATATAACTACACACACACCACACACACACACAATATAATATAATATATATATATATATATATATATATATATATTATAATATATATATATATATATATTATATATATCTATATATGAATGGAAATGAATAGATACCGGCGGTGAACCAGGGCCGTCAAGACTCGAGAAAAACACTTACCCCTTATTCCTCAGTAGGCACAAGGGGGACTCTTGTGACCTTTTAATACATGTTTCTCCTTTGTTGCTTTTTTCTATTATCTTGGAGATGAAACTCTCATTGAATGCGACACTTTAAGGAGGCAAGTCACTTGACGTCCTGACACACACTAGTTGTGGACTGGAATTATTAAATGCAAACTGTCATAACTGAACAAACTTGACTATGGTATTGACACTACTTATTCTAAAGTTTCAATAATAACAAAGGTATAAAGTTAGAATTGTGTGGCTTACCCCTGACAACTAATTTGTCAAATTATGTTTACTGAAATTAACCATAATTATCAAGTTTTTATATATTTGTGGATCAGGTTACTAGGGAAATGAGCAGTGGGGATCAACGTAACAACTTTGACTGGGTCCTGACACCTAGGGTTTCGAGATTTCATAATAGCAGAGTTATAAGTTACCATTGTGTAGTTGGGACAAAGTCCTACTGCTGGTGTTACTACATTCACGACCAATTTCTTCATGGTAGCTACCCCCGGGGGCCACTTGTATTGTATTCAAAGGTGGATATGATTCCGTGAACAAGAAAACGCGTAAAACGTGTATCTTTTTCCACCAGACGATGTAACGCGCGTACATTGATTAGGGTATCAAAAACAGCAAAATGTGGAAAAAGGTTATGTTTTTTTTTCTAACCCTGAAATTGTGATTACGTATAAATACTCAATACGCGAGATCAAAAAGAATACAAATATTGTAAATTAAAAGCAAATAATAAGGTAGGCCTATATTAAACACACAATGCATTGCTTACATGTTTAGGGTACAAAGACTGCCAACAGAAAAAATACTTGTTTAGGGTATGTTGTTAGTTCCGTGGAAAATACTTATTTAGGGAGAATTTCGGAAGTCTTGTCCACTCATCATATCCACCTTTGAATGCCAAGTGTCCCCCCCCCGGGGTAGTTACCACGTAGCTAACCACCGATTAGACACTGGATTACCTACCCACAGAAACGTAGGCTCGCCGGCCAGGATTCCGTGTATTTTTTTGCCGGCAAGATTGAGAGTGTACACACTGCGGCTATCGCTGTCTCCCCGTCGCGGAGTAGCGACGTGGTTACACCTGCTCTCAGCGCGCCGGTAATTTCTCATGGTCCAATTTTGTTTTTTAGTATTTTTGGGATATTTTTTTTTGCATTTTATATTAGATGTGCGGGTAATATGGGTTGATATTTAATGATGCCCCAATTTTCGAATTTCGTAATGATATTTCAAAAAAAATTATCAAAAAATGCTAAACAGATCCCAAGTGTATAGCGCCCTCATTTCGCGTCCACTAACCAAAATGGCGTCGTTGTAACCGCGGAGGCATAGACATTTAACGAAATAGCGTACGCCCCTGTTGAAGAATAGACGGCCATCGTACCCGTTGTTTTTAAAAAAATAATATTCATTACGTCATCCGTTCGAACTTGCGCTCGCATGCGCGGTAACATGTTGGCCTGGAAACGGTACAATGTTCTATGCAAATGGGTGAATAGGCCCTATGAATAAATTGTACACAGATTATGGAAATCCGGGAATAATGAATATTGTTAACAACCATGCTATGGAAAAAATACCTACCCTGCGGAAAAGTTGGTTACGGCTTTTGAGCTGGCGTTTGCCATCAAGGTTATATAGAATCTGTGCCGCGGAGTAGCAACGTGGTAGCTGCACATTTCTCCTCTGATACTCTTGACACGCAATTACTTCTCTTCCACTTGTGGGGAACTGCAGGGGTAAGTCATTTTGGTAGGTGAATGTATAGTAGCCATATATTTGTATAGCTATACTAACTGTTTACTAATGGAAGCCCTATCTAGCAGCTACTGCCGCCTCGCACTAGCCCAGTGTGTACTTGCAGGAGCTGTCGCGGTAGACAACGTTTGTAGCTGCCGTTAGAATACCACGTGAGTAAGGAAACTGCCGTGATTTAAGAATGTCCACATCCAGTTTGGCTCACACCTGACAACTATAATTTGTCAAATTACGTTTACCACTTGAAATTTAACATTTAATTACTCAAGTTTATAGCATCAGCCCAAAGGTTTTCACATTAGACGAAAAAAAAACGACGAGACCAATAATCTGAACACGGGAAAATTCAGAGAAAAATATACTTTTGCAAATAGGAAAGTCTCCGGGGACCCTTTGTTGCGTGTAGCCACAGAGAGGGGTAAGTTACTAATGGGGTCAAATGTTTTAACTGCGCTAAATCTAATATATATAGCTCAAATATTCCTAGGTAACCAGAAGTGAAAAAGTCAATTGGGTCAAACGCGTGTGGTGCTTTCCTTCCAATGATATTTGGGAAAATAGGCAAACGGGCATTGTTTTTTTCAAGAAAGGTCTTGACAACTAATTATGTAAATTACGTTTACTGAAATTTAAAAACAATTTTAATGATCAAGTCTTTTATATATTTGTTTGGATCTAGATTTCTAGAGTTCATATAACGAGTTATAAAGTTTCATTGTGTAGCCGGTGTCACATGTTCAGATTTCACATTATTTGGCTCACACATAAGGCAATATTTGTCAATCATGTTTACTTACCTACTGAAATTTGACCCATTTTAATTATAAGTTTTGTATTATTTTGTTGGATCAGTTACTAGGCAAATGAGCAGTGGGGATCACGTTTACAATTTACAACATAACTGGTTATACTAGGGGATGTAAAAAGTTTTTACATACACACAGAAGGGATAGCCGAAGGTAATTTTATTATGTGATCCTTAAGGCACCTTTACATAGTCAATGTGGAAAGTCACACATTTCTCCCACCATTGCTTGACACTGCGCATGCCAGATTCAAATTCTCAGAGTCCTTACTCCACATAGTTCCCCTCCAGAGTAACATCTGCTTTCCCACCGTTGTTTTTGACACTGCGCATGCCACCATTTGTAGAACTTTCCTCAGATTGCATTGAAACCCCCTGTTGCACCCTCGTCAATGAAAATTTCAGCAGTGTGACCCATCAAAATCGCCTACCCCCCCGCAGTGGACTTTCATCTGTGGGAACACAAAGAAATCGCTTGGAGCGAGATCAGGATCGACGCCCCAAAAGAGCCAAATTCTGCCTTGACATGTCATGCCGTGCATACCTCTGGGGAGATCGGCAAGCGCGGAAACCACCGTGCTGACACCTTAGACATGTGCAGTTGGTTGTGAATCATATGCCACCACACTGTCATAACTTGAGATCAGGTCATGCATGATCATGCTGAGAGTTACTCGTCGGTCTTCCATGACAATCCTCTACTTTCTTCTCTGTGACCACACCGTCCGTAAGTGATGGGCGTCCACTTCTTGGATCATCTTGTGATGGACATGTGGCCAGTTGGACATTTCTGGTCCGAATATTTAACAGTTTGCTATATGGGGACGGCAATAATTGCACCGTAGGACAACCTCATTTCATCATTAGATTTGCTGGCACTGTAACCTTCAAGGTAGGACCTTATCGCCCGCGTGTTCATATTCTCCATCAGCTGCAGGTTAGGTGTAGGATGGGGTAGGGTGCTGAAATCATGGCCACCTGTATAAAGAAAGTTATAAATACTTTTTGCACCATAATGTACATAAGGACGAGTGACTATTCTGACAAAATCACTCGATATACCCCTTCCCTTCTATTTGATGTTTAAAACTTTTTTGATACCCCATCGCAAAAGTTACCAATGTGTAGTTGAGACAAAGTCCCACTGCTGGTGTCACTTATTCAGATTGCACCACTTAGTGGCTCACAAGTGGAAAACTAATTTGTCAAATTACGTTTACATGAAAATTTGACCATTTTTGATATCTTAGAGTTTGTATAATTGTTGATCTAGAGTTCTTTAGTTCTAATAACGACTATAAAGTTACCATTGTTAGTTAGACAAAGTCCCAAATGCGTGTCACATATTCAGATTTCACAATATTTGGCTTCACACCTGTAACTTATTTGGTTTAAATTACGTTTTATGAATTTAACCATTTTAATTATCAATTGTATAATTTGTTGTAGCTAGAAGTTCATAATAACAGACTTATATAGTTACCATGTGTCGTTAAGACCAAGTCCACTGCCGGTGTCACATATTCAGATTTCAAACAAGTTGAGTTTGCTCAAACCTGTCAACTTATTTGTCAACTTATGTACTGCAATTTAACCATTGTAATTATCAAGTTTGTATATATTTGTTGTATCGCGATTTCTAGAGTTCATAATAACGGTTATAAAGTTACCATGTGTAGTGGAGACAAATTCCCACTGCGGTGTCACATCTTCATATTTCACAATATTTGGCTCACACCGGTCAACTAATTTGTCCAAATCGTTACTGAAATTTAACCATTTTAATTATCAAGTTTGTATATATTTTTGGATTAGTACGGGGGAAT
This sequence comes from Ophioderma brevispina, assembly GCA_023653785.1. Classification (NCBI taxonomy): domain Eukaryota; kingdom Metazoa; phylum Echinodermata; class Ophiuroidea; order Amphilepidida; family Ophiodermatidae; genus Ophioderma; species Ophioderma brevispina. Next base: position 8,268 of record JAMKCH010038024.1, on the reverse strand, counting down.
GAGAAATGGAGACCCCAACGTTACAACTGTGACTAGGGTATGACACTTGGTATTAGAGTTCATAATAGACAGGTTATACGAGGGGGTATCAAAAGTTTTACACTCACCCAAAGGGATAGTCAGGACTTAAGGGTAAGACATCTTACGTAGTCATGTGCAAATTACACATTTTTCCATCTAAAAGACTTCCACCAGACCGGCATGTGGAGATATTCAGATCCGAAGATCTACAGAGTGAGTCCTAAAATTTTCACATTTCCCACGTTGCTTTGGGGGGGGGGGGGAACACGGCGCACGCCACCATTGTAGAGTCCTCAGAAGCTTGAAAACCAATGTCACCTCTTCAAGGACGTCATCAGGTCTATCAATCGCCTAACCCGCAGTGGAGCGTCATTGTGGGAACAGAAGAAATCGCATGGAGCGAATCAGGAACCTGTCAAAAAGAGCCAAATTCTGCCTCGCCAGGTCACGCCGTGCATACCTCTGGGGATGAGTCAGCAAGCGCAGAACCCACCCTACTGACACCGTAGACATGTGCAGTTGGTCGTGAATATAGTCCACACAATGCATAACTAGATGTTCCTACATGCTCATGCTTGAGTTACTGTCCGTCTTGCATGACAAGATCTCTTACTCTTCACTGTGGCCGCATCGGCCGTAACGATGGGCGTCACACTGTAGGCTCATCTGTGAGGGACATATGTCCAGTTTGGAAATTAATTCCAATATTGAACAGTACTATCATGATGGGCAATCATCACCGTAGACAGCCTTCATCATTTCATCATAGATTTGATGGGCACGGTTACCTCAAAATGTAGGACCTTAATCGCCGCGTGTCTCAATATTCTCCATCAGTGGGTTATGTGGTTAGCGGGGTAGGTTGCTGACATCTATTGCCACCTGTAAAGAAAGTATAAATATTTTGCACCATTATGTACATTAAGAACGAGTGACTATTCTGACAAAATTTCATCGATATAGCTCCTTCCCTTCTAGGTGATGTTTTTAAAACTTTGTGATACCCATCGTAAAAAGTTACAATGTGTAGTTGACACAAAGTCCCACTGTTGGTGGACATATTCAAAATTTACACTATTTTGGTCACATCTGTCAACTAATTTGTCAAATTACGTTTACGTTTAACAATTTTAATGATCAAGTTTGTATATATTTGTTGGATTAGATTTCTAGAGTTCATAATAACAGAGTTATAAAGTTTCCATTGTGTAGCCGGTGTCACATGTTCAGATTTCACATTATTTGGCTCACACATGGCAACTAATTTGTCAAATTATTATTACTGAAATTTAACCATTTTAATTATCAAGTTGTATATATATATTTGTGGATCAGTAATAGATCAAATTTAATCACAGTTTATTCCATAATGCAGGAAAAAACTACAGTTTTAAAAATATACATCTTATCTCGGTTTGATTTGTTTGTCCCCCTTTCTTCCTGTTAGAGCAGGTGACACAATTTCTGAGTGTTATAGCACGTGACTCAACAGTCCCTCTGTGTCTTCCTGTTAGAGCAGGTGACACAATTTCTCAGTATCTTCCTGTGTAGCACGGGCTCAACAGTCCCTCTGTGTCTTCCTGTTAGAGCAGGTGACACAATTTCTCAGTATCTTCCTGTGTAGCACGGGCTCAACAGTCCCTCTGTGTCTTCCTGTTAGAGCAGGTGACACAATTTCTCAGTATCTTCCTGTGTAGCACGGGCTCAACAGTCCCTCTGTGTCTTCCTGTTAGAGCAGGTGACACAATTCCTCAGTGTCTTCCTGATGTGCAGGTAACTCAACAGTTGTTATCGCAACAATAATAGTCCAGGCTATAGGTTCATTGATATCTGATATCAAGCTTGTTTTATTAGATATGTTTTTCAACGGTTTCTAGACCATTTTTATGCAGTTCAAATCAATAATTCAGAAAAGGAAAAAATGCATTGCTGTTGAAAAAGTTAAAAAACATATCTAATGAGGAAAGGACCATTGAAGACAGGACAGACATAAATGAGGACAGGACAGCAAAGAACATTACAAGGATTAGAACAGGCTAAGGGTTATAAGTGTAAGCATGAAATATATAAGCAAGATCAGAAATAATGTCAGGTATATGCAGATGATACCGGTGGTTCAAAAAAATAAAGCCCTCAAAGTGCCCTTTATTTCTCGAAGAGAAAAGAGTAAACCATACAAATTAATACACATCTATAAAGTGCATTCCTAGGTTTCTAACACCGAAAAAATCTTTCTAAAAGAACACATAAACGAGGTATGGGACGATTGAAGATTTGTACCACTTTTTATTTTATCCACGGATTGTTACTGAGCCGTCTGAACTGTCTTTAGGCAATACACATTTTCCAAGCACACTCTTCGTTCTGGTTTCTGAGGTTTTGCGACAAAGATCAGTATGTATGAAAAGGTTATTTCAAATTTTTAGAAATTCCAAGAGCTTGTCTCATTCGTATTAATGCCGTATTTTCGAGACACACGGTAGCAACATACAAGCAAGATCAGAAATAATGTCAGGTCAGGCATATGCAGGTGATACCAACCATTACACTCGCAAATTAAGTACTATATCTAGTTGGAAGTATGGGTGTTTTACTGATGTAGCGATTATTATTTCATTATTAAGTTTTTACAGGAGGAAGTCAAATAAATTTGATTGCCATTTTGATAATGAGGAAAGGAAAGACATTTAGAATCTGAAGCTTGCACTTAGTATTATAATTGTGAATTTCACTATTTTTTATAAAAATCCATGAAATTCGTAAGATCATTCTTAGAGTATAAGATAGGTACACATGAAAAGAGCAGTTTGAACTTTGAAGTTGTTTATCGAAGATGTTCAAGGTCTTCAATTCATAGTAGACGAGAGCTTTAAGTGAGAAAGGGATGGTGAGTTGGGACATATGCAGATGATCCTGTTTTTTGAAGTTTAAAGAGTTTCTGTACTTTGATTGTTGTTTTACTGGAAGTAAATATATTGCACTATTAGAAAGTATTATGACGGAAACACATCAATAGAAATAAAGTTATTAATTAACATGGAATCATTAGCACATGCAGTAGAATTATGAAAGTAAACAGATATGGAACAAGCCAAATATATAATTGTACTAAGAATGTCGAATGTTTTTTTTTTAAATATAGGGAAGTAATAACACAAAAGGAAACAGTGAATATAAAATACAAATAAAAGGCCGCCTATATAGTAAATATTTCTACCAACCAGCAAAAATACTTGAGAGCAAACAGCGAGCAGAAAAAATGGAGAACTCCGCGATTAAAAGAGAACGAAACGTCTTGCACGTTCCCATTTACTTTGTCCTTCCCTTTTCTATCTCCCTTCTTTCTTTCTTCCTCTACCTTCCTTTCTCCCATTTCACCACTCCCCACTGGTTTGCCACTTATTGATTGATCGATCAAAGTTCCTATGCATTATACCTGATCACGTACATACTCTTATTTGCCTGTGATAAACAATTAAAAGCAAAAACATTAATTCCATGAAAATACATGACTTTTTTGAGGGGCAGTAGGGGAACTTTTACACTTCCAAAATTTTAAATTTGATAACACAATACCAGGCTGGGAATGCGCTTCGCTGATCACATGTAATATTAAAACCCGGTTTTGTAACATATAGGTCTTTATTTTCCTTTGTTTTCTCGCTAAATTGAATTCACCGGAATATCAATTTCATTAACGTCACCAAATTATAAAGAAATACAAAAGAATTTTAAAAAATCTATCGGGATTCTCAGATTTGAGACGCGGGAAGGATAAAAATTTCAGAACTAATGCCAAACAAACATTACAACAAATTCTGTGTTCAACTTTTTTATCCCATGTGTCGAAATTTAATTACTTGAAAAAAAATGTCATTGAGGGGGGGAGTCCACATGATCTATTTCTATTACTTAATATTTTTATTTCAAAAAAGATATCAAAAATCTGCACATAATTTTGTTAATAAGCCTTAAAACTCCATATGTGATACTGCAACTCAGAACTGTAAAAAATAAAAACTGCCGAGGGGAATGTTAAAACCGAATGTATTTCTTTAAAAAAGCTGCATTGCCATTGTGGGACATTTGGACGTGGTACGTACTTGTAGTATACGCTGGTAATGTACGCTTTCTTCTGGCTGTTAAAGGGTTGAATAAAGGAGGTGTGTTGACCGAAATGGGGTAAAGTACTTTAGAGATGCATGTCCAATAAGAGGGCATGGTGTAATTAAGGTGCACGTCAAAAATTTGATAAAAATAAGCTGTCTAAGCATCAAAAAGCCCCCAGTAGAGGGCAAATGTCAAAATATGTAGTCAACGAAAATGGTGGTTTAGTACATTTGATGCCCAACAGTTGGAAAGTAGGCCTTTAAGGGTCAGTAGGGCTAAAAATACCGGTAAATCAGAAAAATGTTGCATGGTCGGTAAAATGGACGGGTTTAGTCATTATTAGTACCATAAAAATTATTTGAGTGTCACCAGAGATATCTAAGATCAAATCAGTCAAAATTGTATTGGTCAAGAACCTTGGCGGTTTTAGTCATTATTATGCAAATCAAAAAATTGTAGAGGTCATTTCGAGGTTCATTCTGTCATCAAAGTACAAATCAGTCAATTGGGTAGACGTTTCATATAGAAGTCCCATGTATGTAATTGAGGTATTTCAATTGATTCCGTCATTCGCTGTATGATGTTTGCAGTAGCGCAGACGGAATCAAGGCAATATCTCATGTGCAGACTTGGACTTCAATATTAACCGCTACCCAAAATGTTTGAATGCGTCCCATGAAACCAGGCACTATAAGCCAAGGCATGCTAATCTACCAAGGGCTGATTCAGTAGCCTTGGATGTGTACTGTTAACCAACCTCTGACCCTGCAATGTCTGGATCTTTCCTGGGTATCCTAAATCATAACCGGTGAATGAAAGCTATTGAACTGCGCCATGGGATGAAGTTTTTATTAGCTCATAGTGCGGTGGGCAGTTTGTCACATTCAAAGTCCAAACAATTTAAAGGTTAGTATAAAGGTCATCAAGGGTAATCGAGTTATATCAGTACAATGTGTGTAACTGGCCGTCGGTGATGTCAAAGGTCAAGAAATACCTTTCAAAGACAAATAAAGAGCCTTGTGCACACAATGATCTAAATTGTATCATACAAGGCGAACTCGGTATTTACGCGATGCGTAAAATGTCCCCGCCGAATGCCGCGATCACTAACATGCAACACTGCAACTACAACAAACAACACCCGTACCCCGCCCCAACCCCCAACCCCCCGCACAACCTCCACAATCACCCCGCAAAATCCCACTCCCTCCCCAACACCACTCAACACCCCGCAACCCGCATTTTCCCTCCCAAACACCCCCACAGAAAAAACACCCCGAACACCAACACTCCCCACCCTCATCCCCAATGCAACAATGCAAAAATATTTGGGATGAATGGAAATTTTCAAAATCCTCTGGCTTTATATCTTCAAAACACTTAATTTACATCAGTAAATGACCGTTATTGGAACTTACATTGTTTTGCAGCGGGGTAATCCACCAACCCGACGGATTTTGAAATCCATAATATTATTTCAAAAGATCACGATTTTACTAAGATCTATTGAACGGTAGGATGGCGCTCTTATGCATATTGAACAGTCACACACAAACTTGACTAAGGACTAGGCCTGGTCACGAATATTCATTTTAAAGGACCGTTATTGGAAATTACACGGGGACGGTTTGAAGTTCAATATTTTGAATTGTCACCTGATGAAACCACAGGAAGTTGCATTTTGCCCTTCGCAATATGGTTTCACTTTATTGTCCAAGTCAAAGGATTTTGTATAACAATAGAAATCTCTGTGAAATATGTGCACCAGCAGGTGTATGCATATTTACAGTCACATTTGAGAAGGCCAAAAAGCAACTTCCTGTTGTTTCAATACGGTAAAGACCCGCTCTACATGTTGTAGTTGTCATGGCATCACCCGCAATCATGGAAAAAGGGGGGTGGGGTTAGGACATGCCAACTTACAGCAAAAACGATGAATTCCAAATCGACATCAACACCCGGCGTAACTTGAGTGCTAGTCTTTATGAAATACTAACGGTACCGACGCTTAGGAGGGCGCTCTTACCCCATTCGGACGGACAAAGACTTGATAAATGCTAAAGCTGGTCTTGAATATTTAAATCTTAAGGTAATACTGTAAGTGATTTGCTCAAGCAGAAATAGGTATACTACATAGCATACACTATTCGAGACAAAAACGCCCATTTCAGTTCCAATCTTGGTGGACCTTACTGCAGCATGCGACCGTGTGGACCAGGGCCTGACCTCAAGCTTCTCAGGACCACCCCCGAAGGCGTATCCCGGATGACATACCCCGGGGGGGCAAGCTGACGATGAACTTTTGGCGCCCCTTGGAAATTTGAATGGCACCTCCATTCCACATCTTCTTGAATGCGCATAACACACTATAGACGATGGATTATCGCGAGCGTAGCGAGCCGGAAATTTTTGAATGTGTCGCAAAGGACAGTTTTTGGTCGGCAACACCCCTCCCCATTGAAAATGTCTGGGAACAGCCCCCTGCATGTAATTAAATAGCAACAAATTTCCCAAAACCTTAACTTTATAAAAATCAACAGACGGTTTTCGCGCTCCTTTCCTTTATTTTTCAGCCTTTTCCTTTTGTTTTCTGTTTTGACCCCCCCCTTATTATTTCCCCTTTTAAACTCCATGTGTGCTTGTTATTTCTTTTGCGTCCGTTTCCTTAAACTATTTGTCAAAAACCCCTTTTTTTCAGTTTTGACGCCCCTTATTTTTTCGTTAGCTCCACATTCCTTGCTATATAAGCGCCCCTTTATTTTTAAAACTTTTTTTCATCAACCTTTGTTCTTTTTGTGCGTCCCTTTCTCTTTTATTTTTATAATCCGTGTTTTTCTTTTCGTTCCTTCCATTTTTGCTGCCCTTTTTGTTTGTCTTAGTTAACTTTTCTTTCCAATTTATGTCACCACCCCTTCGTTTCTCGCTATTATTTTGCTTTTCTCCTTGTTGTCTTTTGGCGCGCCCCGTTGCCTATTTTATATGTTCTCTTTCTCATTTTTTGTTGCAAATTTTCGCCCTATTTTTATATCTCTCTTAGCTTTCCTTACAGATTCTTCCTTTTCACCTTTTCACAGCTTTTCTATCTCTTTCCCCTTTAAAATGTCCCTTTCTTCCCTCCCTTTTCATTTACTTTTTCTTTCCCTTTCCTCGCATATCCATCTCTAATTTTCTTTCGTTTTCGCCGCCTTTCCTTTCCTCTTTCCCTTTCCTTTCCTTTTTCTTCTCCCTTTCCTCTATTTCTCTTTTTCCGTTCTTTTTGGCGCCCCCTTTGGCCACCCGGGGGCAAGCGCCCACTTTGCCCCCTAGGATATCGCCACTGATCCGGATCGTCACCTTAGTACAATTCATATGTAACATGCTTGCAACCGTAGCTTTATTCTCAGACGCATTGATGGGCATAGTAGTCCTTCTGCGTCGTCTGAGTACGAGTACGCTCAGATCTGTACTGGCTTCCCATGCTGTTCACTTGTATATCAGCGATTTACTTAACAACATGTACACACAGATGGATACGCCCTACGATCTCCACCCTTCTCCACGCGGACAGCAGCTTGAACATAAGTACAAATACCTTCCTGCAGATTGGCCCCCTACTTGCAGCTGATCCCAAGACATGGACACTGAAGCTGATCGAAGCCAAGACCACCGCTACTGCCTTCCATCTCACCACCAAAGAGACTTCATCGCAGCTTCAAATCAACCTCATGGAGCGCCTTTTGCCCATACAATCGCTACACCAACCTATCTGGGGGTGAAGCTTGAGACTGTGTCTGCAGCTTACTTACGGGCAGCACCTCGATCCGCTAGGTATCTTCGAAGAATACCTCCTGTGCCGACTTGCCGGATCCTCATGGGGTGCCATGCAGCCCAACGACTCTACGCACCACCCCCCTGGCTGCATCTACAGCGCTGCTGAATATTCCGCCCCAGCATGGTGCAAACAACTCACATCACAAAGAGCTGGACACGGTACTCAATGATGACCTTGAGAACCATTACAGGTTTTTGCCTCCTCCCCCTCCATCTTAGTTCTTACCATGCTTTCATGCAATGCACCCTGATTACTCCTCGGAGAGAACACCACCGCACAAACTAGTGATCAGTCTCTGCTTGGGCAAACAAACACCGCATGGCTAA
>JAMKCH010038023.1:0-50077 GCA_023653785.1 Ophioderma brevispina | reverse complement strand
AGGAATGGTATGGGTATTTGCGGCCTTAAAGTTTCCATTTCCTCCTTTCAGCAGTTCATAAGACCCCAGTCAAACATACTTCAGTTCTTATAGTTTTCTTTTGAGAAAATTTAGCTCAGGTCAAGACAAATTTTAGTTACAAAACCTGCATATTTTACAACGTTTCAGTTCCTATGACTCTACTTTTGGCATTGAAGACAAATCAGTTTTCCCAAGTCCTCCAATTTCAGAATTGGGGCTGCACAACCCTACCCTCAAAAAGTTGAGTGTGTAATCCCCCCTGATCAGAGAGCCCACCATACACACTACAAAAACACACATCAACAAAGCACCGACTACAGAAATAAAGAGCATTAACTTTACCTAATGTCTAGCTAGTATCTTTACAACAATTGTTATATAGGATTTTTGTTATTCCTGTCAGTTCATTAAAAAGTTTGGGGTTAGTGTCGATGATTCCATTTGGTCTGAGAGGTTGTATTACTTTACCCAATCAATACAAAAGAAAATTCGATGTGACGATACCATATCGATTAAGGCATAATTACATAAGCCCTTTCCTCACAAAACAAAAATGCAAAGCAATACACTGAATAAATTCCAAACACCAACCTTGAACAAACTCTGAAGCACTGACATAAAAGAAAATGTTTACAAATACTTATACCACCAACTCTTTTACGTCACTAAGGAATGTTAAAATTCAGATACGTTTACAATTTATTCCTCTTGATTCCAGAAATGTGCATGCCATCTTGGCCAATCATTTTGTTTAAGTTACTAAGAATTTTGGTTAACAAACTACAATATTTATACATGCCCTAAAACAAATCCTCCGCTTCAACCCAGCCTCGTGTTCTGCACTTATCCATTCATTGATTGACTCCAAAGGAATCCATAGCGTGTCTCACACTGACTACCCAATCTATTCAAGTTGATTCATGTATGAGCCTTTAATATTCAATACAAATAGGTTCCATGTAAATTGGTTGGCGCATCTATTCAGTTGAACAAAGTTCAGCATTTACGCTTTTTTTGTTTGATCTCAACCCATCCCGCCAATCAATTTGTACCGTCGCAATATGCGGTTACTGACAGGAATAAATAAAGACATAATTCCAGCTGAATTCTTAACACAGCTTGACATGTAAGCCATTTCATTGGCTGATACCAGGGTTCAATTCGACAATTGAATTTGAACCCAGGTAGTACGCGCTTCGTTTGTGTTATTTTCAGGTTGAAGCGCTCGCGTCATACGCGTTTTGCACTTCGCTTGCGCTGTCAACGTTGCGTTTTGTTGTGTATGTTTTTGTCGTTCACGGTTGTCGATTGTTGTCACTGGGTGGTGGCAGTCCTTTCTTGTTGTATTTAAAGGGGGATGGCCCGACTTAGTCTATAATTTTTCCTTGCTGGATGGCTCAACCTCAAAACCCATCTGTAAAGTACGCGCTGAATATTTCACCCGTTTGATGCGAGAGCTAAAAACTGATTTTGTAACCTCATAGAGTACTGTGTAAAATTTAATATTGGTCGACAAAAAGGGACCATTTTCCGCTCATGATAGTTCAAAAACACATATGTTTTATAAATCATATAATGAGGCCTGATTTCCTTTCCAATTGTTGACTGAAATATATGCATTTCCCCCCTTTTGAAGAAGTGGAATGCCCCAAAATACCTATAACCCCCCATAGAAGAATGGTCCAACCCGTGCCCCCAGTCACACCCGTTTGACCTAGCTCTTCTCTTATTCCGTTTTGCCGTTAGCCCAACGACACCGAAACATTTACATATGTAGGGCGGGCCTGGAAGCAGGAATTCAACATTGGAAAGGAAATCAGTGCCTCAGTTATTTGATTTATAAAACATAATGTTTTTTTTGACTATCATTACACTGAGCTTATTTCCTTTACACCAATGTTTTGACTGAAATATAGGCATTAACCCCATTGAATGAATAAGTTCAATCAACACCAACTGGCTCACTCATCGGAGGATGAACATAATATTTGAAGAGCGGGCTCGACTTATGCAGCCAAAGGTTGAAACTAGAAAAACGCCAGAGCATCAAAACACACGGAATCCTAAATTCTAAAAGTCAGAAGCCAATACCTCACCTAGACAGAGAGTACACCAGGGTTGAGTAACGTACCTTCGCTTTTTATACTGTTTTTCAATGAACTGGCCAAGTTTTTTTGGGGAGAGCCAGAGCCGAGAATTCCGCAGAGAAAAACCAGCCTAAGGAATAGGCGAGAGAAGGCTCTGAATGATACCGGAGTGCGACAAAAATAGGCCGTGGACGATAGGGCCAGAAGCACCCCGCGGCAAGCGGCGAAACAAGGCTTCACAGCCTTTCAAACAACTGAGGAACCGACGAGGGAACCAGAGAATCGCAAGGCGGACCCGCGTAAGAACGCGGGGCAAAGAAACCTAACCAAAAAAAACAGAGGAGCGGGTCCGATCAGAAGCACCACAGATGAACCCAATGGGGAGAGGCCCGGGGAGATAAGGTTGAGAGACTGAAGGAAGGCAAGGCCCCCGCCCCAACGAAGGGCTGAGAAGAAGCTACGAGGAGAAGGAAGCTCGATCTAATTCATCCGGAAGGGGACCCGAAAGAGTAATAAAGGCGAGGATTAGAGCGACGCCGCACCCAAAGGACAATTGTGTTTCGCAAGAGACTCGCGAGGAAACTCAGATCCCAATAGGGAACTAGCTTTCAGGTCAGAAACGGACGCCTTGGAGGAGTCCAATGGAACAAACCAACACACCGAAGGATAACCAAACAACCTTTCTGGGTAGTCTGAGCTATCAACCGAAAAAGCCAGACCCCAAAACGGACGCTGTAACAGCTAACAAGCCTCAAGATAAGCGAAAGGTCCCCCTCGGCTGTCACAGCCAGGAGAGGGGGGGGGCGTGCAGCCCTCGACTCGAATTATAAGAATAACCGAGGAAAGAACGAGGGCAGACCTCCGCAATACAGGGAGCCGCGGCGCCAGAACCGTGCAACCAAAGGAGCAGTCAAGGCTAGATTGATGATAAACTAGCACTCCCCCAGATCGGGCCAGAAGTCAATCCCGCCCCGAAAAATAGTTTGTGAGAAAAATACGGTAGAGACGAAGGCTGGACAAGTTAAATGTAGAGTTAACACATTTAATATGAATGCCCTGTCTGTGTATTACCATCAACCACACTTGAATCCATATACTATACCACCAATACAATAAAAGACGTAACACCCAAGACGACCTGGATGAACGGAACGGGGTCAGGTCATCCTCGAACCAAGGTAACAGGCTCGTCCAGCATCGTCATAACTATATTTGAGAAAAACATACGTTAGAGACGAGGCTGGACTAAGTAAATGTAGAGTTAACACATTTAATATTGAAATGCAATCGTAGGGAGAATTTAAATGTGCCCAAATTGTACCAAACAAGGCAACTTCAAAACTTTCCAAATGCCAAACATGCAAAAAAACTTTTCTACAAAAGGTTGGAAAGTTCATGTGTCCATACAGATGTAGGCGACACAAAAAGAGTTGTTAAAATTTTAACAAATGAGGTTCATACATATATCAGACCACTTTAGACACTGGAAGATTGTTAATATACTCTGGGGGTGGTCTGGAATGGACATAATGCTCAAAATATCACCAGGGCTTCCAGCGCCCCACCTGCCGTGCGATTTCAGGATTGTACCCTGAGTCAACTGCGAGAGTTGTGCGGTAGGACGAAGGATTTCGCTGAGGATCCACGACCACCCAGTCCAGCTAGTGTTATTGCTGTGAAAGTTGTTCTGCAATAGTCGAACGCCACTGCTCTGTATGGTTTGTTCAGAGTCAAGAAAAGGGGCTTTACAGGAGTCAATTGTCTATCCAGGGGCAGTTGGATCAATATACGCTTTAGGCAACTGATCGGATCTACCAAGTCATTAGACGGCAGGGCGGTATAGTAACCTCATACCCCTTGCGATGGGTATCATTCTTGAGCAAAAACAACTTGATAGCCATGTGTCCATTGGGCAGCGAAGGAAACATATGTTCACACAACAGAGTGACTGCTTGTTCACCACGTTATTGAATAAACATGCTTTTGGTGCTAAGTCCGAAGGTCGGGCCATGATTGCGAGGGCAAGTAACACAAATGGACTTTAGGAGAAGGTCTTTTAACATCTAGTTGCCTGTTGTCACCATTGTTCAAAAAGTGACATGAAGGGGGCTATTGGCATAACCGAAGATCTAGTCATAGGGACTGATGTACCAGATTTCACAAGTGCAGTAATAAGCGTCGAATCTCCGGGCGTTCAGTTGGATTATTCGTTTGTAGTCCATAGCCAGTAGTACAGCGTGTTCAATTGCTTGAATTTGGGGGACGCAACGCAGCATACTGCGAGGTTTTTGTGAACCATCTGATAGGGCGCATAAGAAATCGGCAAAATACTTGTATCAATGGAGGGAAATTTGTATCCGGTGTACCACAAAAACTTTATAAAACTTTAAAATTGTCCATGTATTCCTTACGCGTAGATGAAGCCCAACTATAAAAGAATTGCCCGTCCAATTGCTCTCGAGACCAGTTCGAGGGGGGTATAGAAGTTCCGCCAATACACTACTCCGGCTAGGAGTGTCCAATGTTTGTTGCGTAGGGGTTCTGGTTTCCCCGCCGAGGCCAGAATGCTCTCCGAGATGTGGTTATCTTTATTGGTGGCGCTTCGCCATACGCTGGAGCTGACATACCAAGGTTGTGTTGGCCAGTGTGGAGCTAGTACCGTGGCGAATGCGTGTTGCTCCTTGATTACTCGTAGAACTCTGGGTAACAGTCGGAAAGGTGGGTTGCAGAAGTTGTTTTCCGGTTCAATTTGTTGCGCTAGCGCGTCCACAGCTTCTGGAGAGGGTAGAGAAATCGAAGGTTGTATCGGAGCGTTTGAGCGTTTAGCATCGTGGCAAAGCGATCATGTGTGGTTGCCCCACACCTCGTCTAGCCACCTGAAAATTGCTGGATTCAGAGACCACTCGTATTTTGGGTTTAGTCTGGACAACATGTCCGCCTCTGTGTTCAGTGATCCCGCTAAGTATTGAGCCGTGAGGTGGATTTTTTCGCGAACGCTAATGACCAAATGGTGTGGTTAGAGTCGACAGATCTTTTGACGGACCCTTAAGTTGTTTAGATATGCCACAGTGCTTATATTGTCCGACACTATTTGAACACATTTTGTGGCGAATTGTGGCATGAAGCGGCAGTGCTAGCAATAGTGACCATTAAATCTCTGTAATTGGACGGACATGTGTATAACTTTTGGATCCAGAAACCTGCTGCTTGAAAGTTGCCCATCCATGCAGCCCAGACGCTGGAGGATGCATCGGTGGTTATCTGTAAATTACTGCGCGCCTTACCGTGGCGTTCCATTCCAATTTTTTCAATGCTACTATCCACCACTCTAGGTCCTTTCTCGCCTCTGGTGTTAAGTATAGCACTGTACTCCAATTGAGTTTTGTGGGTAACAAGCCGATACACATGCGCAGGAGCAATGTTGTGGTAGCACTACTTCGCTCATGGCCACACACTGGCCGGCAATTCTTGCTAAAATTCGAGCTGACGTGTACCCCCGTGCTAATAACCTGCGAATATCCCGTGCAGAAGTGAAAATTCTGGAATGTGGAATTTTTATTACTGGTTTACCGCTTAACATTGTGTGGACAGGATGTAACCTGGTTATCCACAGTTTTGATTTTTCTGGAATTAGGGAGGACTTGGTCCAGTTTATGCTCCAGCCAAGTCTCTTAGAAGTACTTAAGAGGGTACGTTTGTGACATTCTATATTATCTGGCTCAGAAAAAGCACCCAGTCATCAACGAAAACGATAAACGGAAACACTTACTGCGTAAGAACTTCACAACTGGCCTAATAGTTTTGGAAAAAAAAATAGGGCTAGAATTCCGACCAAAACAAAGCTTTTAACCACTGATAGGTTACACCATGCCATTCAAAACAGAGGAACTTCTGTGTTCCTGAGCCACAGGGAAAGTGATAGAAACCATCTTTCAAATCAACTGTGATAATATCATCATTCTGCTCTATGAGCTCTGGGCATCTTGATGACCTTCAGTAGTAAATCTTGGGAGGAAAAAATTATAATCATTAGTGCCTGAGCGTCAAAATTAAACGCCAATTGTTTTTCCTGTTTTGGGAACTGCGTGAATGGGGAATGAAATGTGGATTATGACAAACTCACTAACACCTGCTTTTATCAACTGTTGCACCTAACAGTCAATAAAGTCATTGCTCACAACTTAGATTTTTGTTGCCGATGTGAGTGTACTGGAGGTGGTGCCATTGAATGGCAGTCGTACACCATGTTCAATCCAGTCTAAAAACAGGTATAGGTGCACCCACAATTTGACCCATTCATCCAACTGGGTTTGTAGTCCCAGATGCATGATACAATCCTTGGATACGTGAACAATAGTATTGAGAGCTCATATTACTCACAACAAACATGAGTGCAAAAAGAAAGTCTAGCACCACCTGGAAGGGGAACAATTACGAGTATAACCCAAATATAGAACAATACTTGTAGCGACACAGTTTTTGTGATTGCCTACTACTGTAATTTGCTCTCACACAATTTTTTACTCATTATATGATCTGCACTAGCACTGTGGGGTGGATAGTATGGGGGTCGGCTCCGCGAAAATTGACTGAATGAATTATAACCAACCTCATTATTTCTGACGATCAAAATAATTCCTGCTCGACCACGGACCGACGACCCTCTGATAATAGCTTGAGGATGGAGTTTGTCGCTCGCGATTCACACTGGCAATTTCTGCAGCAAGCTTTAAGTCTCCCAAAGCCTTTGGTGAAAACAATTTCACTGCGGGGCATTACACGTGAAATTACTTGGTCGTCTCTTGAGCGAAGTAGATCCAACGATGAGTGCTTGATATTCCTGTTGGTTATAGGAGACAGCAGCCTGCAGGTGTGGACAATGGCAAGCTGCTCAAAATACTGCACGAAAAAAAAAACTGTCACCTTGTTGTAGGTTCGTGTCAGACTGCGCTTACCTGAGGAGTTTCAGTGCAGTCTCTAAATACCTGGAATTTCTTTGGAGTACCGTAAATGTTGGTTTATCTTTCTTGTTCACGCCTAAATGGTTTCATTAGTTTGTAGTGCGAGGGCAATTTAACTCTGTTCAAAGTGTCCCTGATATGTCCGATTCTTTCTGAATATCGTAGGCGATCCAATGGTCGTCTGGTGCAATGACGAAGCCGACGGTTGTTCTGAATCTTCCACAGTTACTATTATCATGACTGTCTAGTTGTTCAGCTTGGCTATCAACCATCTGTTGCGTTTGCACTCCGGTTGTTGATTGTTCACTGTCATCGTGACTTTTCATTTGAAGCATTCGTACCGGGAGTTATATTTCTTTAATCTTCCCGTCAAATCGGCAACAGCCGTTTCCAATTGGGTTCAATCGAGTAACTTAACTCTCATAGTTGACATTGCTAACGTCAAAAAAATGTCGTGATAGTGCAAAACGATGAACTTGGGCCCGATTATGGAAGGCCTAATTTTGGCCAAGTGGGTGCGATTTTCGCGGAAACCACACAAGACGACCGGAGGGACATGAAACGGGGTCAGGTCATCTCGACCATAGAGACAGGCCTAGTCCAGGCCTCGTCATAACTACTAGACAAATTGGGCGAACCACCGAGAAGTCTACCAGAGGGGAAAAACCCAGAGGTTAGCCTCTGCAGAACCACCAGTCTAGCCCCGAGAGGCGACCCGAGCCGAGAGCTCGCCAACTGCTCGGGAAGCCCGAACAGAAGCCCAACCAGTGGCGACTGTCAGCCGAGAGCAGGTGACAAGTTCGTGAAGAACACGAAGGTGTCCTAGCCTGAGTGAACTTCTGGACGAAAGACAAATCGATATCGAGGAGCAAACCGGTAGCCGCGTAGCCGAACTCCGGCTGCCCGGATCCACCAGAAGAATGTCCGCGGCATCACAGTGGCAAATCGACGACGATATCTTCCAAGGAGAAGTGAAGAGCCGTCCACAGAGAGGTGCTCCCGCACTGGCGAGATACCGACTAAAGATCACCAAAGCCTCCAGAAGAGGGAGTAACCAACTCGTCAAACAAACTCGAGACGTCAGACATTGAAGAATGACTCCCAACGGGTGTTTTAGTCCCAGAGACATTCCCACACGGGAGCGAGAATCTCCAACCGACTCTAAGTCCAGGTCACAGACTCTGACCGACTAGAAGATAGCGGGATAAAATCCCCAAAGTCCCCCCCCCCCGCCCCCCCGGAGTGGGCAAAACCACCATGTCAAGGGCCTTCCCAGGTCATACATCTGACAGGAGCCAGAGCCAACGAACGTGCCCCCAGGACCCCGAGGGTACAAAGGGGAAAAAGCACAAGATCCAGTCCACAAAGCAACGGCGGGAAGACAAGACCATGCCAATTGCCAAGAACAACTGAGAAAGCCGCCAGTGAAGGCGAGTTCGGCGAACCCACCCATAAGGGATACCCATCACAGTCGATTCCAGCTAGGCCAGGCACGGTTGAAGACAGAAGCGGAGGCAAAGAAAAACCGCAGTGAAGAGCTCGCAACGGAGCCTGAAAACCTCTGGGGGAGACCCCCAAGACAGATTCCCGGTCGAATCGGAGAGCACAACACCCCTGGCCTGAAGCCCAGGAACCGCGTTAGGCCCGGGCGAGCCCCAACGGTAGGCCACGGACGAGGCCCAACGCTAGGCTCGGACGAGCCCCAACGCTTGGCCTGGACGAGCCCCAAAGCTATGGCCCGGACGAGCCCCAAATTTGAGGAGGCCCCGACGAGCCCCACCGGTAGTCCCGGACTAGCCCCAACGGTAGCCCGACGAGCCCCACGTAGGCCCGGCTGATCCCAACGGTAAAGCCCGTACACTAGCCCAAACGCGGGCACAGTCGAAGCTGACCAAAGCCCGAGTCCCCCAGAATGAGACAGCATACCAGGCTAGTCAGCCGGGAGTTCCTAAGAATGTGCACTAACTGGTCAAAGGCAGCCTATCCCCGAACAAGCGTGGAGGAAGGGGACCCACGTCAAGACAAACCTACCCAACAGTGGGCAGTGTCCAAGCAAAAGTTCGAAGACCTCAGGGGCGAGAAAGGCCTGGGAGCGCAACCGTAAGGTTAGGCAACAGAGCGAAACCACCAGCGCCCAGGACAACGCGAGCCCCTAAGAGGCGAGGGCATCCACCTGTGTGGGAGCCAAGCCCCCAATGAGGGAACCCGGAGCACCAGCGTCAAGACTGAAGACTCAAAAGCCCTAGAACCCGGCCCGAGCATGCTAGGCCCCGAGGCCCTGCGGCATGTAGACCGAGGTCTCCGCAGGTTCCCCGTATGGGGGGTAAAGCCAAGGGGAAAGGACATAAAGCCCCTACCCCAACCTAGCCGGCCAAGTGAAGCCCCTGAGCAAGGGCCGGGCAAGGGTCCAGCAGGCTGCATGGAAAGTACAAGGCCAGCTACCCCGAATGGAGATGAAGTGTCTCATTCCGAGTAGCAAGGGCTAGGCGATGAAAACCAAGGCGGAGGTCAAAGGACCGCCAAGGCTAAAGGCACGCCTCCCATGGAAGTCGGTGGCTAAAGACCCAAAGACCATTATCACGCCAATGGCTACATGGTCTTGACCCCAATGGGGAACAGAGACAAACGCCAGCCGGCAACTGTCACTAGGGGGGTCCCTGCTCGGGAGGACGCTAGGCCCCATCTGATCCCAGGATGTGGAAACAAACAAAGCCGCCCGAAGCGGTTGCCTCACTGGTAGCCCAAGTCCAAGTTCCCCAAGGAGACAGCGGACTAGGCTTAGGTAGCAATAAGCCTAACAGCCAGAGCCTAAGAGCCATGACCGCCAAGGCCTAGAAGGACTAGATGGCCAAGCGCCTAACTGGCATAGACCAGAGGCCTCAATTCCCTGATGGGTGCGCACGGACTCTGGCCCGGAATAGCACCGCGAACGGAGCTAGGCTACCGGGGCCAGCAACTGTCAGCCGTCAACAGCCGGCAGTGACGGAAGCGCCGGCAACCCAGCAGCGAATATCCCATGGTAGTAGTCAGGCAGCCCAGGCTACCCACAGCTCCGAATGTAGCCCGAGCCCAAAAACCGACACCCGCGGAGCCGGGGGCACGTGTCACCAAGGCTAAGGTCTGGGCCCCGATGAAGTTGCAATCTATAGCTGGCAGGATTGGCGGCCCCACTCCCAGACGAGGCGGGCTAGGCCCTCCACCCCGGCAGGTGCAGGATCACACCCCTAAGAACACCCTCCAGAAGGTGGGGACCCTGCATGCAGAAGCTAAGAGCGAAACGACGGGAATAGAACGCGGTAAACCCCGGGACTACACAAAGCTTAGATGGCTCCCACCCAAGGCAAGGCAACATGCCAGCCAATAAGGGGTGAAGCCACCAGGCTAGGCCGCCCCGTCTCCTGCGGGGGCCTTGCCAAAGAGCAGACTGGATAGACCCGAGAGAACCTCTGAGAACCTACGGCATGCCCCGAGAGCCAAGCGGCCGACATCCCGCAAGGGAGACAGGTCGCCGCCGAGAGTTGAAAGTCAACACCAGCGAAGCGGACAAGCAACCCCCGAGCAACAGCCCCCCCAGTAGAGTGACCATGTGAATGGTTAAGTCCGAAAATCAACGCCAACGAAGCGATAAACAGCCACCATGCAGCGAGCCATCACCACCTCCGAAAGGTGAGACACTATAAAAGTAAGGCGTACTCCGCGCCCGAAGGCGAGGAGAACACCCCTAGAAGTCCAGGACCACGAGCTATCAACCCAAAGTAGAGACTTATAGCGACAAAGCACTCACAAGCACGCAGCGCGCCCTGAGCAGGGCATTCTGCAGCTGCACTGAGCCCCCCGCGGAGGCAAGAGCCCCCCGAGGCTTGCCCCGCGTGGGGCGCCGAAAAACGGAAACACCCAGGGGGTGTGCCGTAACCGCAGAACCGTAGCGGGAACTACGCTGGACGAGCCGCTCCATAAACCGCACACTGTACCGCGCGTAAGCGGGGACCAAGCTGGCGAAGCGCCGCGCACCCCACTTAGCCCGTAAGGCCTGGTGAAGCATGTAGCACAAGCCAGATTACACCGCGTGCTAGCAGGGCCTAGAAATGCGGGGAGTCAGTGAGCGTACCGACGCCCGCGCACCACCGTGACGGGGCGCCGAGGAACCACCTCAGGGGGGCTGAACGTATCAGCCCCGAGGCCGGTACCAGGCAGCGCGGTCGTAGAGTCCGAGGACTCCTAGACCGCGAGCGCCGGTGTCGGTACTGGCGAATGGATCGGCCCGAGAGATCCCCCCGTGCGTTAACATTGTGGCCAACACAACAAACCGCTACGCTACGGACTGTACTGCAGCCGCCGCCCAATCCCAGAGGGAAGGGCAGAGCCGACCACGCTAGCCTGCACGAGCCTAAATCAGGCGAGCCACGCCGGCAGCGTGTAGTCGGCAAGTCCGAGGGAGGCCGACTGACTAGCACACTATGAAGCAACCGAAACTGCCATACCGGGATGTCCTCAGCCGCCAAAATCCCCAAGGGGAAAAAGGCAGAGCAGACCGCGCTGTCCTACACCGGAAAAAAGCCCCTATGGCTAGAACCAGGCGAGCCAAGCAGCCGTATCGAGGTAGATGGGGAGATCTCCAGAGAGAAACGCCCTTCTAACACGCCATGTGAGTAGCCGAAACCTACAACATCTTTAGGTGCTCCCACAGCAGCGGGGCCGCCTTGGATAACTCGACCGAGACCCGAACACCACCCCCCCTTTCCCTTAGCGAATATAGACAAGAAAACTGTGTTCAATGGCAAGCCACTGAAAACAGAAATGCCCCCGCAAAGAACGAGCATCAACGGAGCGAACATCGAGCGAGACCCGTAAAGAACACGGAAAAGGAGGGTCGCGGGCGGAAGTCGAGCCAAATGGGCCGCAGGTGTCGAACGGAAACGAGCGTTGAAAAACAAAGGCGTGCGCGGTAAGAGCCGGCCCGCCAACGCGGAGACAAAGAGCGGTGCGGTAACAAAGTCCACACACGGTAGAAGTTTCCAAAGTCATAGTTTCCCATATTTTATTATATCAACAAGCATAAGTATACAATACTAGACACACTCACCCAAAAGAACTGTTTTATGATATACGAAACTACAAGAAACAAAACAGGCTCACTAAAGTCAAGACGGCATCCCAAAGCACGCAACACGTTCGGCAATGGCTGCCTTGTTTTACTTTTTCTCCCCGCACAAAAACACAATGACCACAACGGTCGGCAAAAAAAAGGATATACCGTGTGTCCCAAAAAAAACGCAACACTTGGTGGCAGATCTGCCATAATTTTTGAACAAAAGCATGTGACTATTATTCTTTGTTGTAAGGTAAGATTGAACTGTTAGCTCATATTCCTGAAAAGTTCATGAAGATATGAGCAATAGTTTTTAGATATGACCCCAACATTCAAGTAACCCTTCAGACCCTTTTACAAAAACGAGGAGCGGGTTAACCACAAGACTTGGCATGAGAAACAATGGCAAATGTCAAATATTGATTGCAATCAACATTTTACTTGCCCCAATCTCTTGCAGAACAACTTTCTCCGGTGGGTCAAATACGGCATTTACATAATTTTATTTTACTGATAATAATAAAAACATTAAATTTTGTTGGTGGATAAAATAGGTATCAATCAGATATTCTACAAGTGACTAAAGTCATAGACAAACTCCACATTACAATAAAATGATATACTCGATCTTCTGATATATGGAGCTGGGAAAAGTTTTGTGTCATATCCATTAGGTGAAATAGAGGGAAGAGGCATCTTAATCTATCTAATAAGTCAGTTCGCTGCCTACAATAGAAAATATTTATCCAATGTGCCTTCCCACTATTAAGAACACCGTTTGGACCATCTCTGAGTGGGTATTGACTATTGTATTTGTCGTATTAAGCTGGTATTGGTTTAGGTGATGTATGAAAGATGAGGAGAACCTAATCACCTGTGCGGACACGGCAAACCCTCGCTAAGCATAATCGGGAATCAATAGCGCACCTCCATATACAGGTAGTATTTTCACATTTTAACGTAATGTTACTTTACCAGTGACTCTCTTATAGCTTCTTCTGTTTTGACCACTGCACAACGGTATCGACCGTCAGAGCAAACACGTTTAAGAACGCAACTGAACTAGGAATGCTGGAAAGTTTAATTGCTTTGCGCCCCTCACAAACAGCTCTCCACCCGTAAAAATACAGGTTTTTCCCTATATCAGCGCGAATCGAGTATAAATGGCATTGGGCTGAGCAACTGGCTTGTTACTGAAAAAAATGTTACATTCTCAACTTTTGAAAATAAACCTATGCATTTCAACACAAAACTCAATAACATATCATATATGCATTCTGTCAGTAACTTTTGGGTTACGATAACTCTTTGGTGCCGTCACAAAATGATGATGACTGATTAGCTCTAATCCAATGGCAGTTTATTTGGAACAATACGAAGAGTTTTCTTGATTCATACCTTCGCGAATTCGATCTTTAAAATGTGTGGTTACATGCTCTTTTGTTATCTGTTATTACCAATGGAACATTCTATTTATATTTGTGGTTGCAGCACCTTCTTTTTTAAAAAAGGGGAAATGGTGATTGGACTTAGATATTCATAATGGGTGGTTCTGGGCGCAAAACGTACGGATGCCGTATTTGTAGTTACTAGCGCTCAATTTGGCTAAATGGGTCCTGCCGGTTACCTACCTGATTTTAAGGTCATTCTTAAAAAAATATTGATCTACCTTTTATGAACCTTTCAGGTAAATTACTAACAGTCCCACCTACCTAACACACAGAATAAGTAGTCCATCTTTTGGTCAAAACTTATGTGCGCCTCCACCAAGTGTTGCGTTTTTGTTTTTGGGACACACGGTATGACTATATATAGAAGAACTCTCGGCACGGGCGAAAAAACAACAGCGATTACCGACCCGTAGATGATATTCCAATTAAAGAATCCAGATATAAATCCAGTAATTGTGTGTGGTCTATATATAGGAGTATTCCGATTGAGAAGACCCTGCAGTCTGAACAAAAAGTCTCAAATTGGCTGCAGTTCGAGCCTCGAGGTGGACGTCGCTCTGAATTCTGCCAAAACAGATAGGAAGAGCATAGGTCAGTTCAACCGGGTGTTGGCCTGGGGTCCGGGTGGCCATTTCTTATGGGGGTGTTAGAGGTATTTTGGGGCATTCCACTTCTCAAAAGGGAAATGCCATATATTTCAGTCAACATGGTGTAAGAAATCAGCTCAGTGTAATGAATTATATCCAAAACCAACACCTTTAGCCCAGATTTCCAGGGTAAATGAGAAAATAGTAGCTTCTTCAGATACTTCAAAATTGTTGACCACTTCCGGTAAAATCTGGTCCCTGGGGCCGAGGCTCTTAGCGAGCGAGCCTGGACCTTCAAGCTGTAAAGTAAAACCGAAATTGGGTTTAAAGAGGACCTTAAAATGATAAAGCGGTTGAATTGACACCACGACAACCTTATGGGCCTCGTTCTTCCACTTAAAATAATGGTAATCGCTTGGTTTCAATTCGTCGTAAAGAAGTACCTGTTCCCAAAATCATACCTTTATTCTCTAATTACAAACTCCTCTGAAATGACTTGATAGGCACCTCCTTGAATGCTCTTGAAACTACTCCCACTCATTGTTTCATTGTCAAAAGCCGTGTGGGTACACCTATTTTTATGACAACTACTAATTAAACCAACTTGAGCTACTATCTGCATCATCCATCCAGTTTGTTTCTCTGTCCTCGTCCTCAATATTAACACTGATCACAGCCCGCTGCAAACAATCAATTAAAACAAGAACTTTTTAACACTTATCGTCAAAAACTTTGTTTCAATAATTATTTGGAATTAACACACGGGCAGATGCATTGCTGCCTGCTGTGCTCTCTACCATCCTAAAAGTGACTCAATTATGACTCAAATCAATTAAATGGCAGGATGCAAAGCTGTCTGCTTTGTCACCAATCATAGTGACTCAATTACAGTGTGAGTAAAAAACCTACATTCAGAATACAAATAATTAAACAGTTAAATTATTTTTGCTCAATGTTTTGCTTGCTTTGTTATAAAGAGGGGTAAACGTCTTTCAAAAACGTTTATTTTGTGCCATTTTGGCTCTTTTGGAGGAAGAAGTTATGCCTAGTTTGCTGGGGAACAGACTCTAAAATCCTGTTTGGCCGATTTTGACCAAACAAGAATGCATCATTTACATAGAGAAAGCATGTCTTCAACAGTGACTTGAGTAAAACATTTAACACCAATTTATTGTTAACATAGAAGGTGGGAGAATAATTGGATTCAATGAAGGGTTATAAAAATAATAGCCAGGTGTATTAACAAAAAGAGAATGCTGGTGCAAAAAACTTTTCAATTTCCCAGTAGAATAGGGCCAAGATGCTGGTGTAGACGGGCACATTTTAACTTTGATTCAGCAAGCTTTCTATTGATTTTAACCTACAACAAGGGGCGAAGAAACAACAACTTGGGACTAAAGTGCAACCATACAAGGTTTTTATTCCCTTGAAAAACAAACAGTGCGATATTGATTTAAGTTTTAATTCAAATTTTATTAACGAAAACTTCAGGTTTTAGTTCTTCTCGCAATTTATGGACAGCTGATACTTGTGCAAAATAAGTACCTTGGTAATGTAAAACAAAATCTCTGAGCAGTTTCATTATGTTCATTAACTGAGACATTATATGGAGTGATTTTTCAATAACTGACTCCTTTATGATTGAACAATGGTAACTTTAATTTGAACATATTTTACTTAGAATTATGTAACACAATAGACCATTTTATGCGACTGATATGTTTTGCGAGTAGAAATCGATACCATCTGAACTTGCACGTGTGAATGGTCTTTGCTATAATGTGTTATGTTATACGTCGGTGGTCAGACTTTTCGCATTGTATGGCTAAATTCGGCCAAACAGAATTTTTAAGGCCGCTCTGCAAAAATTGGCATAGTTTCCGACCCAAAGTCCCAAAAGACCCCAAATAAATCTTCTGATATCCTGTTTAATCCCTGTACACAACCAATCAAACATGAAGCAAAAATAACGTTAAACTTTTGAAGAAAAATTTTTTCCTGATGTCGGTTTTATTGACTCCCACTTATTACTCATATAATCTATACTTTGTCTCGTCTGAATTATGAAGTGCCGACGGCACGTAACACCCACGTGTCCAACTTTCAGTGCATGCGATGTTGCTTTACCTATGCGGGCGCTGAAAGTCGGTAGAATTTAAACGCCCGCGTCGCTACTTCATACCTTTGAGCTGGACAGAGTATTATGTGCAATTTGCATCTTGTCTTGCTTTCTCCATCAATTAGTGAATCAAATATTACTCACTAATCAACTTGCAGGTTGCAATGCTGTCTGCTTTCTCACATCCTAAAATCACTAACTCAATTATTAGTCACCTAATTTAATGCAGGTTGCAATGGGCCTGATTTCTCACATCATTATACTCAATTATTACTCACATATCTACTTCCGGTTTGCAGGTTGCCGTCTGCTTTCTCAACACCTGATAACGCAGCTGACTCAATTATTAATAATCTAACTTTCCTGCTTGCAATACGATATCTTTTCACATCTAGTAACCAGTGACTCACTTATTACCCACATAATCACTACATGTTGCCAAACGCTCCTGCTTTCACCACATCTAGTAACTAGTGACTCAATTATTACCCACATATCACCTGACAGGTGGCATAAACTGCCTGCTTTCACACATCTAGTAACCGTGACTCAATTATTACCCACACCTCACTGACGGTTGCAACGCTGCCTGCTTTCACACATCTAGTAACTTCGTGACTCAATTAATTACCCACATAATCACCTGACAGGTTTGCAACGCTGCTGCTTTTCACACATCCTAGTAACTAGTGACTCAATTATTACACACATAATCACCTGACAGGTTGCAACGCTGCCTGCTTTCACACATCTAGTAACTAGTGACTCAATTATTACTACTACTACATAATCACCTACAGTTGCAATACTACTTTGCCTGCTTTCACACTCTATTAACCATCTATGGCAGGTTGCAATGCTGTCTGCTTTCTCACATTCTGTAACATTGACTTCAATTAAGTAACACATAATTTAATGGTAGGTTGCAATGCAGCTTGCTTTCTTCACATCTAGTAACCTGTGACTCAATTATACTCACATATCTACTTGCCGGTTGCCATGCTGTCCTGCTTTCTTTTAAAAATAGTAAACTCAATTATTAGTACATATAAGCCGAATGGTAGGTTGCAATGTGGCCTGCTTTCTCAAAGATAACTTAATTATTGCCCACATAATCACCTGACGTTGCAATGTAGCCCACTTTCCTTCAATCTAGAAACCAGTGACTCAATTATTACTCACATAATCAAATGCAGGTGCTTGTCACACCAGTGCTCAATTAATACTCACGTTGCAATGCTGCCTGCTTTCTCACATTCTGTAAACCAGCGATTCACTATTACTCACAAAATCATCTGACAGGTTGCAACACTGCCTGCTTTCTCACATTCTCGGCATCCTTAATCCACTGCTCTCTGTGTTTCACCATGTTTTGCTCTTATTGTATTAATTGCTGTAGATATAACAGAAGGTTACAATATGAAACAAGCATCCAAATTTTCTGAAATTGTGATAAAATCTTTCACGTGAGCAAACAAAACCTAAAAACAAAGAATGTGCTAACGGCAATTTTTAAACAAAATGCGCGCAGTCTTCTGTGACAAAAAACCTTTTTTTCTTGGCGTTAAGAAATAGACATTTTTTGACTAGAAGTTTCTGAGAAATTCCGAAAAGTGAATGTTGTAAGAGGGGAAATTACTGATATTGATTTAACAAATATTATTAACCTATTTTGAATCCGTTTAGCCTACCTCTGTCGAAATTTTATCCACGTTATGTACTTGTTTCACAATTGGCTTGGCTTCTTCAAAGCTTAGCGGCAGTAATCCAGATCCTTACGGTCTGTCGGATGTGTTCCCCCCTCCTTTGGGTTTAGTACTTTTCCTTCCCTTGCATTGTCGTAATTTCTCTATAGCTTTGCTAATGCCAGCCACAACTGTTCAATAATAGAAACAAAAACATTATTGTTAATATCACAATTCTTTTCTTTGGCTTTGCTAGGAATAGATTCACCATTTGGAAATGAGGGCGCCCTTGATTTCAAAATTGTTCCCATCTATCTCTCTATGTGTGCGGAATTTATGGGACAAGTCCTTCGGGAACGTGATTTTTCATTTTTTGCAACGGGGAATTTTCTGCGCATTATAAATTGGTTTTTTTGACCACACTCTGAAATAACCGATTTCATTTTTCCCGTGTTCTGTTATGTGTTAATGTTCCCCATCATGACCAGAGTTTTGGTAAAAATTCCAACACCAAAGTGGTTTTTTTCAGATGGGGGTCCACTTGGACCTCCCCCTTCGCAACAAATGCCCAGAATGCAGATTTTACCGAAGTTTGAAATTTTTGGTGTCTGTAATAACGTTGATTACTTTTTCTCATTATCCACTGAAATTTTCGGGTTAAAAGAGTGTTTGGTTGGATGTTTTTGGTGAAAAGCATCCCATGTTGGTCAATAATATTAATTAACAAATTCCTACTGGAACTTACAAAGCATGTTTTTAGCTCTCACCTCAAAATGGTTGAAATTATCTGCAATGAACTTTAACAATAGGGTAGTGGGGTCAAGGTCATTTACTTCAATTAAGATGAAAACTTATTGATGAAATCAGATCAGTCCCCTTTTATTCCAAAGAGAACATGAAGATGTGTTCATCTTTTACCTTACCTCTCACTCGTTGGGCAGCACTCCAAACAGCTCTAACTCAGGCAGGATCCTGGCATCTTCCGGTTCCTCCAACCAATGGCAACTTCATACTTAACAGAATAGGAATGTATCCAAAGCTTTACAAAAATAAATAAGAAAAAAAGTTTCTTCTGCAGTCATATTTAACAACCAGAGGGGGCTTGAGTCCACTCCTCAAAGCACATTTTGGGGAATTTCAACCTCAGTCAAGGTCATGTGATCCACAAAAACCTTATTCTTAGCACATAAAAATCTTGACTTTTTTTACGAGCTCATTTTAAAGCCCACAAAGCACTAGTATGCATTCCAGTCTCCTGCTAATCGTTCAGTAAAATACAGCATATTTTATGCCAGTTTTACACACAGTCGGCACTAAAGGGAATCCAATCCCCACCATGCAATGGCCGCCCTATTATATTGGGGCGTCAGCGTAGAATGGCCGATATACTAAAAGTTTCCGCCAAAACGGAAATTCATGCATTTGTTAATCCGCCAGTAAAACAAAAAATAAGCTTAAAACTAACACTTTTTCTTTCAGAATATCATGTACCCATTAAAAAATAATGGTAAACACCATTTTAATAAGGCCAAAATTTGCTCCCATAGTAATCAAAACTCAGAATTTTCCTTGTGAAGTACATACTCTTGCTGTGATAAATTTTGTCAAAGTTAATCATAAGTGGTGTACCCCATCAACTCTGGTGGCCTACTACGTGGCGAGAGTAGATTATTTTGCATGGAGAAACCATGCTAATTGTTTTGGTCCTCACTTATTTTGGCAAATTTATACCAAGGTGTAAGGAAAAAAAATTATAATAGAAAACAATTTAAAATACGAACATCAGCTCCATTACACCATTCCGCGTATCGTATTCATTCGTTGTTTGAACAGAAGACTTTGATAGTTTATGGGTGAGCGCATAGATTTGGATTAAAAAAAAATGTGCTACTGCATTAGTTTTCAAACCATTCATCAGCTTTGAGACAAACTATATTTTAATTTTTCTGTTGGCCTAAGCAAGTTAAGGTGCTAGTTCCGATTTTGTCGTACGTGTTCTGTACTTGATATTAGAGCCTGAACACTTGTACACACTCACCACAAGTACCGTGGGAACAACTTGCGGTTTTGAATGCAAACTCGATAATACATAGTGCAATGCCCTATTCAATACTGCGCTAATCACTTAACCTCGTACGCCGATTTCGTAGACATAATTTTATGCAATAGAATTAGTGTGGCGCTGTTCTCCTCATTCGTGACTTCAGACCTGTTTTCAAGCAAGAAATTCCACAAAGTCGATGTATGGATAATGTGATTTTCCTCGTTTTAAAGCTTCTTATTGATTAAAACCATCATGTACCATCATAACGTCATATTAATCGATAGCTCACTTTCAATGCATCAAAATGCTTTTATTCTGTCGCAACGTACTGGTTTCGCCGAGTTAAACTACATTTTTGGTGCCGTTTGGTACGAGTTTTGCTTCAATCTGACCAACTTGCTTGTTTTGGTGAGTAAAATGCCCATGCCCCCTCTTTCTCTTTGATTGGTGTATTTATTGGAGCTTTTTTGGGGAATTTGAGAATTATTTTGGTAACTTGACAGGCTCAGTCATCACAATAATAGGTTGCATAATTTTGAACCACGTCGGATCATGTACAAGCACTGCGGTGAATCAATATGCATAGATTTACCAATGCGATTTTGCACTGGTTTTCGCATTGTTGATACAGCCTATCTTCCCAGAGGCCGGGGTTAACCAAGAATTTTTGTAATGATTTTAAAAGTGTTTAATTAAAGAAAATATGATGATAATCATAAAGTTATAAGGTCATGTGACTTGCATTGGATTGCATGTTTACTACCACTTGCAATGCTTACAATTACAACTGCTGCCATGCCTGCACCGGTACGAACATGAGTGACGAGAAAGCAGCCATGCCGCGGTTAAGTTATGCCACGGCATGTTAAACAAGCTCATTAATTATGCCCGCTGGTTGACCACCCTCGCTGATGACCTTTGCAGAAAAGTAATGCGCATAGCTCAGATCGGAGGTTTGAAATTTTGCAGTAGACTCAATGGACAATGTTTGTAAGTGCTAATATTGATGGTTAACCAGTA
The DNA here is from genome assembly GCA_023653785.1 of Ophioderma brevispina. Taxonomy (NCBI): domain Eukaryota; kingdom Metazoa; phylum Echinodermata; class Ophiuroidea; order Amphilepidida; family Ophiodermatidae; genus Ophioderma; species Ophioderma brevispina. Next base: position 29,013 of record JAMKCH010038023.1, on the reverse strand, counting down.
AAACGCAGTTTTTTATCTGTATCTTGAGAAAGAATGGTATTTGAGTGCTCAAATTTCAGGACAACAATGAGAAAAAAAAAAAAAAAAACACATCGGAACAAGCACCCAAAGACTGCTGTTTTCCCAGCAATTGTTGAAGATACTTTTGATCTATTTTCAAACCATACCTTTTCTGAACACTTTCCTCTTTGCTCTAGTTTCGGTTTCCATTCCCGCAGCTCTGGACCAGATCCTTGACGGCCTGTGCAAGGTTGCGCGCTGCCTGGCGATCACAGCCTTGCCGTCTCCCCGGGCTTATAAAAGGTACAAAGAAAATAAACAAAATTGAAAGCTGTTTGTAATGTAACAAGCAAGAAATGGATGGAGACACATTGCTAGGTCACTTAGATTCACGGCATCACTTCCAGCTTTGTAATCGATTTATAGAAATAATCTGACTTATAAAAACATACTGATCAATGCACTTACTGTGTTATCTGCATGATATGAAACACAAGCACTAAATGGCACAGGCGAGATTCGGGAAAATACAGAAATGTGTTAAAAAATGGCACTTACCACCACCATTGTTTGTGTTTTTAAAGACTCCCTAATTATTGTAAGCTTACCAATTCCAGGAACATGGCATTAGTTTTTCTTAAATTAAAATACTGCAAGTAAACTGCATCCTCCCCCTGGCAAGTTGGCAGTCTGAGATGACCTTTGAACCTTGGTTCATAACCTTTGACATCATACACATATGAAGAACCCTATTCCACCTTAACCCAAGTCTATTTAAATCGGACTTAACTTTTCCGAAAGACTGAAAAACGAAAACCTAACCAAACTGGAACACACCATACACATAGCGAACATTCGCACCCTCGCAATAGCCCCCTCTGTTCTTCAAGCCAGGGGGAAAAATTGGAACAGCCTATGGCCAACGTTTTGCCCCATCTACTTTCTGAACCTGGGAGGACCCGGGGGGTGAATACACGTTTTATGATTTGTACCCTGCTACAATATAACTAGGTTTGGCTATACTCTTTGTCAGTAATTTCTAAACAAAATATCTGACTACGCGTAACCCGGAGTTGGGTGAAACGCTTGACAACGGAATCCAATATGCAAATTCACCAGATGCGCGTGTGCCATTGTTTAATTATGACGGCGATTATATTATAGCGTCATTGTAAAAAATTGGCCATATTTTATCTTTTTGTGCATGTTGACTTTTTGTTTTTTTTTGTGTTCTTAAACAACCCTCCTTTCAGACCTATTGTACAGTTGTGGAACACACAGACACACATGCACACACACACCCCACCCCCCCCCCCCAATCTGGACAACATGCCATTTAATTTGACATGCTGTCTTTAAATAACACTCATCAAAACCATGTTAATTAGGAACCAGTCATTTGGGACTCCGAATTCACGGGTTTTGCTATTTTCGAACAGCAAATAAACAATACTCTCAATATGCATAATATGTTGCATAAGTATTTATTAAAGACCTCGAAATTGGGGACTGTAAGGTTAATTTGTTTGCGAGGACACTCTGTCTTTGTATATACATACATTATGAACATAAAACAACACTATACATAAAAAGTAGCGCACTTTCCTTGAGAAAAAATGCAAGTCAATTTGGAAGGCTATAGTTGGATAATTACCTTAGGATTGGAACACACAGGGCTCTGACAGTGCCGTTTGCTGGTTCCAATCATGGTTTCTCTTCGCATTCACTAGACACGGGATATTGGAGCCTCATGCCACGTAGCGCATCAATCGGTAAGGACGGTCCACTCTTAGGCAAAAAAGGCCGTGCTGAACAATTTGCCATGTAACAAAAAAACAAACAAAAAAACAAACACCGCCTTCTCGCCACACCGCCTTTTCAAGAACGTGATTCAAGTATAATCGAATGGTCCTGAGTATCAAAGCCAATCAGATCAGAAGTGTTTTTCATTACCTAACAGCAAATCATGAAATACGACAATAAACTACGCCTCCTGTTGATGAATTACAGAGCTAAGACAGACCGCCCTATTTTAACATGGCTGCGCTATCATTAACGTGCGTTCTGGAAAGGTACCCCCTCCCATATATGAGCTTCCAAGAATGGACACATCCACTGAAGTCCGGTAAATTGCCAAACCTCACCTTAATCTTGAGGCTTCTAACCAGACATCTTCACTTCTTGGACACACTTCACATCCAATGACTTCTAGATAATTGCCACTCACCTGTAATCTAGGAATGAACACATCCATGAAGTTCCAGTAATTGCCAAACTCACCTGTTAAATCTTGAGGCTTCTAACCAGACATCTTCCACTTCTTGGAACACTTCACATCCAATGAGTCTAGGTAAATTCCAAACTCACCTGTAATCTAGGACTGGATCACATCCAAATGAAGTCCAGGTAAATGCCAAACTCACCTGTATCTGCGGTTTTTTTGCTAACCAGACCTCTTCACTTCTTGGACAACTTCACTCCAATTAAGTCTACATTGGCCAAACTCACCTGTAATCGTAGGAATTTGAACCACATCCAATGAATTCCAGGAAATTTCCCAAACTCACCTGTATCTTGAGGCGTCGTAACCAGACGTCTTCACTTCTTGGACACCTTCAACATCCCTTCTGATGATGATTCTGCTGCCTGCAATTTGCCGGTTTTACTTCTTCAAGACGGGCCGAGGTCTATCCACGCTAAAAGACAAAACAAATTGTGATGCGATTTGGGAAAACCCCCACATGGTGGGAAATTTAGGTTTTGAGTTTTATTAATCACTGCAGAGTTTGAAATTTAAGTTTCCATAACTGTTTTCTTCTTTCTTCCTTTGATACACATCAAAGTTACGCCTTATACAATCTGCACAAAAATAAGTACATATATCAGATTTTAAGCTCTTTTCTTTCATTTTTCAGAATGTCCTGAGCGCCATGTGACAGGTTTTTCCCAGATCACATCACAATTGTTTAGGTCTGGTCAAGAAACCTAGATTTCAACATTTAAGGATGGCAGTAAGCCCCACAGTGTTAAATGGAGGGCTACCCGGCCATTTCTTCATGTAGTTACCACGCAGCTACCTCCAAGTAGATATGTATACCTACCCTAGACTACACTCGCCGTCCAGGATTCCCGTGTATTTTTACCGCATAGATGGATAGTGTACCCACAGCGGCTGTCTCATCCGTCGCGGAGTAGCTACGTGTACCCCGGGTCTCAGCGCCGCGCAAATATTTCCCATTCCTATTTTTAGTTTTTTAGATCTTTTGGTCATATATTTGCATTTATATTAATCGTGCAGGAATATGGGGCTTTTTTGATGATGCCCGATTGAATTTCGTAATGATTTTTCAAAAAATTATCAAAAGCTACCAGAACCCAAGTGTATAGCGCCCTCATTCGTCCACTATCAAATGGCGTTGTTGGTAACCGCGATCGCTACGTGGTAGCTGAATGTCTACTCCAGTACTGTCTACACCAAATCACCTTCTCTCCACCTAGTGGGGAACTACGGTTAGTCATTGGGTAGGTACTTGTATGTAGCAACATCATTGTATAGCTAATAACGGTGTACTTCGGAAGCCCTATCTTGCAGCTACTGCCCGCATTAAGCCCAGGTGTACTGTTCAGTAGCTACTGCGGTCGACATGGTGTAGCTGCCGTAATAGGCTACCACGCGAGTAAGAAATTGGCCGTGTAGGGAACAACTCTTAAATTCCTTAATACGCCCGCACAACAATTAAAAATGGAAGAATAAAAAAGTTGCAACACATGGCATATACATGAATACCTGGAGGATGGTTGGAGAGTCCTCTCGTCACATACTTTAACAGAAACGTGGCCTTCTTTCAATCTGCCACATCTCCTGTGTAAGAGGGCAGCATGCTCTGTAGGTCAGTCAGGTAACCTTTAGGTCAACCACTGTTTGACCGCTCACTGAGTCAAATACTGAAAAGAAAACAACATTTTTTAAAATTCTCACACACTTTAGAAATTAAAAGATACTGCAAGTAAATTGCATCATCTTTGGCAAGATGGCGTCGGGACATGACCTCAGATGACCTTTGACCATGGTCAAGATGTACAGACATGCCACGCATCGCAAAAACCCCCTCTGGGAATAAATATATACAATCTCTGATAACTACATGTCACAATAGTGTTCTTTTTATGTTTTTTATTTTTCGTTCTTTTTTTTTAATCTGATGTGTTAATACTGGTTGGAGTTGAGGACACAGTTTCAATCGGACTTGTCAATTCCACTGCTATTTTTTTTTTAAACTAAATCTGTAATTTTTTAGATATTTTTTGACATATTTTTTTGCTTTTGATACAATGTGCTGATTTTGCTGAGGCCCAGTTAAAATTTGTAATGATTTTAGTCAAAAACAGTTGAAAAGTGGTAAAAAAAGAATAAGAGCATTGCTCCCTCAATTGTCTATCCATGGGCCTGTAATGGCAAATAGATAAGACTGGTACAATACTTGGGGACACTGTCCCCAGACCATATCCACCTCAATCGATCTGCCGGGGCAACTAAAGAGTAGCCTTTAAGGTAGGTACGGAAGAGGAAGTACATCATGTATACCCACTGACTGGTACTACATTGGAAGCCCCATCCATGCAGTACTGCATCACAAATTGCTTGTGTTATACGTGCAGAAAGCTGCCGCAGTAGTAAAACCGTAGTTGTGGTAGAGGTTATCACGTGAGTAAGAATTCAGCCTGTACCAAGAACTGAGACTTTACCATAAGTCTTATGATCACTCGATGACTGCGATTTAGTAATCACAAGTTAAAACACGAGAGCAGCCAATACAGTTTACAATAACAATATTGCATTCACAATTGTCGTTACCTGATTTAGTTTAACGTCCATGAGTGTATTCCTGGCTTCTCCAATCTTCCTCAAATCATATCCCTGTTGGTGTTAGCACACCGGGTGTCATGGCCCCTGGGAAAGGTGTCTGAGCCTCCATATTCTGAAAGAAATGGTAGAAAGCCAAAATAAGCAAGCAAGTAGATAAGGCCAAGAAACAAAGTTAAATTGGTCTTTCGCCATTGATTTTGTGATGATTGTAGTGACGGAAGTGCAAAAAGACGGTTGATGGTGAGATGTGTATTGCTGATGACTTGGTTTTAAATGTGCGAAGGACAATGGTGGACTGAAGAGAGAAGTTGGGGGAAATGGAAGGCGGCTTTTGAGAGTGTTAAGGTAAACCTTGGGAAGACAAAAGTGCTGGTGAGCGGGGGGGAGAGGAGGTGTAGTGAGTAAGGTAGACCCATGTGGGCATGTGGGGAAGAGGGTTTAAAAGCAAATTCGTGTGGTGTGAGAAATGTGGTAAAAAATGGATCCATGGGAGAGATGCACAAAGATGAAGAGAGTGACCCCAAGCTTGGCAAGAGATTTTATGTGCAGAATGTGCGAGAGCTAGCTGGAGGTATGGTGGAACAGGAGAAAGGCTGTGCGATGAGGTGGAGTCTGTGAAGGAGTTCATATACTTAGGGACAGTAGTGGGGGTTGGATGCTAGGTGGCTGTGACAGCTAAGTGAGGTAGGGGTGGGTGAAGTTAGGAATGTGGGATTTGTTCAAGGAAAAGATATCCTTTACGATGAAAGGAATTGGTAAATAGTGGATGTGTGAGATCCGTTGATGCTTTAATGGGAGTGAGACGTGTGTCGAGCGAAATGAATGGGGATTCTGAGGGACAGAGAGGCAAAGCTACGAGCAATTTGTGGGGAAGTTGATCGATAGGATGAAGACTGAGACTTGATGCAGATGTTTGGGTTTGGATACGGCGATGGACCGGTTGGCAAGGCGAACAGTGTATACTTTTGTCTCGTCTGTTATGAGTGGCGACGCCGCGCCCGTACACCCAGTGCCGCCTTTCGTTGCAGTGCGCTTCTGCTTTACCTACGCGCGCGCTGAAAGTCGGCACAATGTATCCGCCCGCGTCGCTACTTCATACTTCTGAGCTGGACAAGTATAGGTGTGGTATTGGCATGTTGTTGAGGAAGGATGACAAGCATGCCTTACGAAGGCCTTTGAGGTGGGAGGTTCAAGGGGAGTGGGACATCCAAGAAGAACATGGAAGCAGCAATGCGGAGGAGAGTAGGAGGTTGGGTTGAGGATGGAGGATGCATTGAAATCGGTGGGGGGGGAAGTTTGGAAGGAGGAGTAAGGGCGGTTGCGGCCAGTGTGAGGTGTGGATCTGGCCACCCCGCTTACGGAACAAAAAAACGGATTTAAAAACTTTGGATTTACTACTACTACTACTACTTTTAGTACATATTTTTTTTTAGTCGTTTTTGTCACTTGATTTTTTATTAAATTCATAAAAAAAGCAGCTGGAAAAATGAAAAACGTGGATCAAAAGACATAAAAAATTATATAAAAAATCCTGCATTTCCACATTAGCCATTTTCCTTTAAAAAACCCATTCGCCTTACATTTTTAATAATACTAATATAACAGATATTTATTTATCGCTGTTTCAATATATCAAAGCGCTGGACATATAAATAACATAATAAAGAGACCAGCTCATCTAATTACTGTATAAAATAGTGGATTACAATACAATTTAAAATACTACACTATAGGCCTAAACCTGGAAGAAGTAAATAATCCTTCACCGCACAAACACACCCACGACACTCCCGCACACACCTCACGCACGCACACACACCTACCCAACCCACAACACACACCCTCCCAAAGGCCTATTAATATATAAATATAGAACACAACCGTACACCTAAATTACACCGTGCCCACACCACATAATAAAGCTAAATCCGATCAAGCCCCTAACCACACCATATTAATCCACACCCTACACATACAAACGCACACACAACTCATACCCACACCTACCAACATCATGCAAATAAAGTGTGCAAGTTCATATCATATTAAACAGTCACCCATAAAAATAAGAATAAATACCACGACAGTGCCGCTTAACTTTTTCACATTTCTTCTGCGACAACTTTTGTTTCTTGCCTAATGAGTTTGTACTTTTGACTACAAAAAAAATACAACACACGTCTATTTTTTTTTTTAGTTAAATACAGGAAAAAATAGGGACGCATCCGCGTCGATGGACAGCGGTCTTATGATTGTGTCAAAGACTAAGTGCAGAGCAAAAGATGAACCTAATTGACCCTGAATGACCTTTGACCTATCAGTTACCAACATAAGGCACCCTTGTCTCAATGTCTAAGCGTACCAAGTATGAACCTGATACATCACTGCACTACAAAGCTACACCAGCCAACCAGAGCTGTACGCAAGATTTTTTTTAGGGGGCTAACCCAGATGATCATGGCCCCATATGGGTGGCTTATACTCAATTCCAGTTGATAGGGTGTATGGAATGCTGGAATAGCTTACATACCATGTGCAATTTAAGGTAATATGACCCCATTTTTCATCCCATTCACATTCCAGACTTTCATAGGCAGTGCTATCCTACTTGTTGGGAATGCACTTTTAGCTGCCACAGAATTAAGTCAGGAGGCATTGTGGGCACAGGGTGGAATATGGTACAGACTTTTTCTATTGGTCGATTTTGTCAATGATATCTAAGCTAATAAATTCTTGAGGGTGTGCAAAATTTCATGCAGTGGCTTTCTTTCTAAAATCCAATTGGCTGCTATCACTCTCAATTCATTCCAATGGCCATAAATTTTATGCACTTGATCCAGGTTTAAAGCACGAGATCTTTTGGATCGTTTATTGACGTGATTTGATCACCCCATTACCAACGGTCTAAGCGCTGAACCGTCGGCAGGGTATAAGATCGACCGATCGGCCCTGGTTCTAGCCCCGCAGAGTTGGTTTTCTTGGGCATACTCAAATAGTTCCCAAATAAGGTCGGAATGCATAATCACGCAGCACCAATGTAGTGTGAATATGGGAAGTGCTCCCGCTCCACCCTTGCGTAAGAATGTGGCAGGTATATGCAGTGGGTGCCCGGTGCCTCATTGTTCGGATAGTATGTCAGCCTGTTGGTCCTGTGTGTCAGTTGAATCAATCCTGGTCCCGTAAAAAGTTGCAGACTCATCGACAGAGTAGGGGATCATCCTGGGTCTGTTACCTGCACTCCATCGCCCTGGTACCAAGTCCCTAGTGGTGATGCGGGAATCTGCTTTATTACTGGGGTTAAATTGATCCAGATCCAAATATGGCCCCCTAAAACCCAATTTGCCCTGAATCATTCAAGTGACCATAACTCCTCACGTATTTGTGGATCTAGGCATATTCTGAGCTTTTTACCCTTAGGAACTCATCTCTGACATTAAGGGTGTTAACAACCTACCAATCAAGATGGAGCCAATAATGGCTGCCTTTTAAGATCTTTCAACCGACAAATTGTCATATATTCATCATATCTGAATTCATTTTGAATGTTATGTGTGAAAACAATATACGCAATACGAGTTATCAAGTCTCAAAGACATCATCGCATACAATGTACTTTCATAAACTTTAATAATCCTTTTGGGTGTTTTAACTAAATACAATACAGATTTATCGTAATTTTATAGATTTTAAAGAAGGTAAAAAGGCACCCCATGGCCCCCCCCCATCGTAACATTTTTGCATGTAAAGAAACAAATTCCCAGATACGAATGTCAAATGGTCAATATTATCCCATCCTTATTTAACACCTTTACATTAATACACATATAATGTCGTTTTACTATTTTTGAAGGCCGCTGTATTGGCTGCATCTTTAATTTTAAAATGTCCATTACCGAGAAGGCCAATAGGGGTGTCAGTGATCCACATACATGTATCTCATGTGTAAAAGCATACAGCATGCATATAGACACTGTAATCAAGCCTCGAAGTGCAAATGTACAGAACACTTGACTTGTCCGATGCGTTGGAAATGCAACCTAGAGGTGTTAAAGTAAATCTTGCGATGTGACAATTGTAACGATTTTGAACACTGCAAAACCTATTTTAGGTGTTCAGCATTTATTCAAGTAGCGTAAATAGGTAAAATGGAGGTTTAATCATTTTAAATGATTCGAGAGCATATTTGACTTTTGAGTGCACCATATTGATTTTTTGGCAATGTAATGATAAAGTACATACTAACGCTTTCTCGGCTTAAACCACCCTAGTACCGAGAAATATTTGTCCCTATCTGAAATACTTAAGGGATTTTTATGTTTGGACTGGGTACACCATAATTGGGAATTTTCGAAAAATGCCACTGTACCAAATTATTTTTTTTTTTTTGCACACCCTCCAAAATTATTGGCCTTAGGTCCTAATGAACTAAAAGCTATCAATAGAAAGTCTGTACTCCATTTCCATCCTTCTGCTTGTCCTAAAACTTCCACCGACTAAATGGCATTACAACCTATGCCTCCTGTAGTGGTGAATGTCTCTACCAGAATGTTGTGTCCCTAGTTATAGTGGACACTATAATAGATGAAGCTACCTGTTGTCTTGTATCTAATGAGGTCACTGTCTCTTGTGAGATCGCATGCTTCTGAAGAAAACTATCCTACTGGTTGATTTCCTGAAAGCACAAGAATATTAGATGTACAATGTATATACACAGAGGAGAATTCCTGTAGGCTGCATTCAAACTGATTCTGTGCTCAGCCTAATGAGCACATTAAAGAATAGTTTCATGGAAGAACCTGCACTGTCACCATTGGAAGCCATTTTAAGATAAGTACTACTACTTAGTAGGCAAATTCCCTTAGCCTTATTGCTTTGTCGAAATCAGTGTGTTCTGAGGTCTCTGGACTTTGGACCAGACCTTGGCAGGTTAAAACCGGTTTTTTGAGTGCTCAACATCCCACTTCGCTCAAAGATCTTGCTGAGTTGCTGTAGCTCCATCTGTCGGAGCTCTACTGAGCAGATGAATACTCGCTCTGAGTGCAATTTTTTGGCTGCTGTATCATCATACATGTAGCCTTCCTCTTCCAGTCATTCGTCCATTCAGTTTTTTTGACACATATGAAGAGCTCATCATTGTGCTCAAATAGACTTCCTAATTGGTATGGAACATATACCACTCTTAAGCACTGATACAACAGGGGTGTCCAACCTTTTGGACACTGGCCGCATTAATTTGTATCCACCTCTGTTTGCGGCCGCAATAGTAATCGGAGCTCCTCAAAGTTTGACATGCCTGACAGTCTGGAAGTAGGACTCCTATCTATGCCCATATTTGCCGAAAAAGGGAACCCCAAAGAAAAAAAAAAATAGCTACCAGCAGAGATGCATTTTGTGGGTCAAATTACATAATTTTCCATGTGGTTGACCTTTTTAGCAATTGGGAAAATCTTTGATTTTATTTTGAGGGTACGACCTTACGAAAAGTTTAATTTTAACTATTTAAAAAAAAATTGGTTTCAGATTGATGAAATTGACTAATTCAAAATGACATCTTTTTTTAAATCATTATTTAAGATCTTTATGCATTTTAATTTCTGGGACATACCTTTCGGCCGCATGAGAGCTCTTAGCGGTCCGGCCCGCGGGCCGCAGTGTTGGGACACCCCTGCTGTACAAGTTTGTGTGGTACAGTACCATATGACATTTTGCTGTCCAGCCATGTTGTCACAATAGGTTTACCATTCTTTTGGCATCTTGGGAGCATTTCAGTTGGTGTTTGTGTGTGTTCCAACATCTGATATGTTTTCCAGGGAATCCCTTCTGAATGGATTGGTCATATGGTTGTTTTCTGTCAGGTAGTGGATGGTTCTTTGAGCGAGAATACTCCATTCCGAGGTTAACACTAAAATTCTTCAGTGTGATGGCCTGAGCAGGAGAGATAACTATGTTTCTCCTCTTTGGATAGAAGGGTGGTTTATCCAGTTCTCCACTCACCGTATGGCGGCTGTTCTCCATACTAATTGCAAATAACCATGTGTCGCTAGCCGGATGTTCTATGGCATTTCCATAACTTCGACCATCAATAACAAGCAATCAAGCTACTTGCTGAATGTTTGCTTGTCGCCCACGGAGATAAAACAGATTTTACACGGCTGGTGGGACGAGTTCCCCTCAGACACCCATTGCTGCTTAAGCTGGTGGGCCCACTTTCCCTCAAGATAAAACGGACCTCTGCTAATTTCTTGGTGAAATTTTTTTTGTCTTTGACCGTCTTGGACCGAACACTTACAAACATCGTACTCCAATTTCGTAACATAATTATGAAAATAATGTATGCATGGCGCTGTTTGCCTCGCCGACTTGTTTATAATAAATTCCCCAAGTCGATGTATTGATACAGGATTTCCCTCATTTTAAAGCCTCTATTGTTAAAACACCATGTGACCAATTATAACGTCATTTTATCGATAGCCTCTATTTTAAATGCATCAAATTGCTTTTTTTATTCTGTCGCAATATCGGTTCAGTTTTCGCCGATGCACAGATTTACCAGTGCGATTTTGTCAATGGTATTTCGCATTTGTTGATATGGCCTACATACCGGTGCCAGGGGTAACCCAGTTGTTTTTAATGAAGTTTAGAAGTGTTATTAAAGAAAATATGATGATAATCGTAAATATTATTGGGCCAATGTGATGCGACTTGCAGTGGACACTTGCATTGCATTGTCATGATTGTCTACTACCTGCATGCTGCACAGGTTGAACAAGAGAAAGCAGCCGCGGCACGGCGATAGTTATGCACACAGCACACTTACACAAGCTCATTACTTATGCCCGATACTTGACCTCGCTGATGACCTTTTGCTATAAACGGTAATGCTCATGCTAAGATCAGACTTGAAATTTACCTTAAACTCAATGGACGATGTTTGTAAGTGCCCCATCCAATCGTGCACTGTTTTCCCAAAGTACTTCCGGGTTCTTTCTCTAACATTTAGTGTATGTTGCGCTTTCCAAATTTGGCAGAGGTGCGTAAGGTCAATTTGGTGAATCCAGAAGTACTGCTAGTAAAAAACATAATGCTGTGCAAAGCTGGTGGGTCTTTTTCCTCGAGGATAAACATCCCACCGGCAATTTTAAGCACAATTTCTGCTAACTGGCAGTGGGATGTCTAGAGCTACAGATGTTTTGCTGTTTATTGCCAGTGGAACGTGTTGTCCCACCAGCAATTTTAAGCACAATTTTTGCTATTCTGGCGGTGGGATGTCTAGAGCTACAAATGTTTTGCTGTTTATTGCCAGTGGGACGTGTTGTCGGGTGGAACCCATGTCGCGTGCAGTATGTTTGGAATGTTTACGCATGATGTTGATTTATTTTATGGGCGGGCGTGTGTGCATTGTTTCATTAGAAACATTATTGCACTGGATTTTGTGACATATTTAGATTTTGTAAAACTGTAAGAATGTTTACAAATTAGGATAATGTCTGCATAATTTTACTTTCTCGAGCATCCCATTGGGAGAAATTAATGCACTTGCGGCACTATTCGGTGTCAAACTGGGTGTGCATTGATTTTTTGCCAATGCACTTGAAGCTAAAAACGTTCAGCCATTTACATCTAATTACATAGTGGGGGACATACTGGGACAGAAAAGATTGTAATTGCACCTAGGTTATGTCCATCTGCAAAACGTTTACATGTCACATTACTTTAACATCTTAAGAGAAGTCTTACTTGTCTGCCTTTGGATTTCTCTGGTGTTTATTTCTTGCATCTCCAACCTCTGGAATCTTATTCCATTCGTCTTCTGACACATCTGCTAGTTTCCTCTGTCAATAGAAGAGGTTCACCAAAGATGACAAATGAAAGACATGTACTTGTTCAAGGATGAGAATGGTAGTAATCACATGCGATCAGTCCTCTTATGGCAAATAAACAAATGCAGATTATTTATATAATTTATACAAATAAGTCTCAAAGTGCTTTACATTTATTCCACTGTCACAATGGTGGGAAAAAGTGGGGAATCTAAGAAGCTCCTTCCCGTGAAATATGACCATAGACATTTCCCATAGATTCCCACCATTTGTTATATGTAATTCTTTGTCTGAAAAGTGACATCTTCCCGGGAAATATGCATTTTTTCCTGCCCTGACTGTCACTATAGGACACCAAATATTGGCTACGAAGAGACTCAAACTCAACTTGAACGGTCTAATGATTACAAGTTTTCTCTTTTCTGCTAGATGGTCAGGACTACACATTGCTCTCTCAGCAAAAGGGGGGTATTTTTAATATTTTTACTTTCCAAATGGCTGGACCGAAATAACTCAAAATTTGTAATCACGTTTTTGGTGGTGCTTCCATCGTTAGTTAAACAAAAGTTTTGAATCCGGTTTTGTCCCTGCTAACGGGGGTTGGCCGGATTCACCTCACACTCAGCAATACTGCTGTGTGAGGATTTGTTGGAGCAAAAGATAATTGACCGGATGCCCTTCCTGATGCCAATCCACAGTTTTCGGCGGTGGGCCTAGCCTTTGGGCAACCATGCCCACCATGCAAGGCAGCATGTGCTAGTTGGCCACCATTAGCTCTGCAGAGCTGACGCCCTTGAAGGTAGATCTTCTTTTTCATTCTACCAGGGTAACCAGCTACCCTCCTCATCAGATTTCCTTAGAAACCTGATGGGGTGACGGTTTAGCCGCTGCCAACTCAGCCCTGGGACAGGTAGTACTGGTTACTAGGATACCAGTAGCAGGCACTCCAAGGAAACCTGACCTGACTAGTAAGGTCCATGCAAGGAAATAACAACATATGAAAAATTGTATCATGATCGGGTCACCCCACCTTTAAGACCACAGTTACCTCATAATGTTGCTGCTTGATATTTGTTCAAACCATGAAAACCTATTGTCATTTTACATCATGGAGCAGGTTTTAAGCATTTTAATTAAGAGCCAAAAATGTGTTGTTGACCACATTTTCATTCTCTTAAGATGTTATTTTTCATTACCTTCAAATCTGAAAACTGCTGCTGAATCTTGGGTCTCTCTTGACGATATTTTTCAATCTCATCTCTTAACCTCTTCTCTCTGGATGAAAAAAAAAAAAGAAATAACAACTATACTTTGAAACCTCATAGTACATAACTTGGCATTATACCTCAATGTCCAGATTTCGTATTGGTCTGAATTTTGTTTTTGGACTGAGATGCCAGACTTTGTTTTTGGAAAGAGGTATGGGTAAGGTACAGGTGATCCAAAAGTGACGGCTGGAGGGGTGGGTCATTCCTCCATGTAATAATGCATTGGCCTAGTCTAATGTCAAGACTTCAACAATGGATTATATGCCCGACTGAATAAAGCTCTATAATCCCTCATTGATATCTTGACACTAGACTAGTTCTGTGGAATATTACACGCAGGAATAACCAGGGGATGACAAACCCCCCAGGAGAAATGTACCAACACACCTTGTACAATGTAGGAATATACAGACACTTGATTTTGGTACAATAGACATCTCAGGTCCTCCTCTTTTCATTGACCAAAATGAGTACCAACATGCCTAGCATTAGAATTTTTAACTAAAAAAAAAAAAAACAAATATAAATTGTATATGTAAATATACCGTTCTGATGCTATCCGCTAGGAAAGTGATGGACACCTTTTCGAACTTAACACCTATAGATGATATCTATCGCTCTTCTACCAACCCAGTCTTGTGGCTCATTTGGTTAGAGCGCCGTCACTAGTAATACGGAGGTCGCCGTTGCGAATCAGTCCAAGTGCATATGTTTTTTTTTCAACACTTGTGTGCGCTGGCCATCTCCAGAGAAAGATTAATAAATACCCATGCCTAGCATTATGTCACAATGACGTAATAAAGTCAGCAGTGGCTTTTTGTAGCCCTTTTATTGGTGGCGTGCAGTAAGGCCTCTAGAACCAAATTGTGGGGGGGGTATAAAACATAACATCTGGTATTCTGTTCATCTCTTGAGTCTAAGGGAGTCTAACGTTAGTCCTGGGTTGGTTTAAACTAGTGGACATTTTTTCTCCTTCAGCATACTTTTAAGTTTGCTGTCACAGAGAGATAATTCCTCAAGGATGGGCAGGAACAGCCCATCCATGAGAATTTTCTCATCTGGTATTTTAACTTTTCAGAGTCTGCTTGAAAGAAAACGGTCCACTCTTGTAAGACTAACCCTGGTTAAAACCTAGACTAAAGTGAGACTCCCTTTTAGATACCAGCCATGTACTCCCTGACCTCCTCCTCCTTTCTCTTCTCATCCATTCTTTATCAATTGCCTCATCACTGCATCAGCTTCAGCTTCCCCTCATCATCCTTATCTCAATACGGTCCACTAGAAAACCGCTACCGCACATAACCAGCAAACTGGAAAAAGCAAATAAACAACTAATTTTGCCATAGAAGGTAATACACAAAGAATGGAAAAGTTTATTGCCCATAATCACGATCAGATTTTAAGGCACCCACGATAATTTGGTTAAAGCTAGTAACAAGTGGTGGCCTTTTTTTGGGTGAAATTTTGGGAGTTCAACTCTCTAACATTTACTTAAAGGTCCAAAGTCTTTTAATACCTCACAACAAAAATAGATTGAAATATCAATGCAGAACTTGCAGATGGGTTTTTGGAGTGGAGGTCACGTCTATTAATAATGAAACGTTATGGTTTTTTTTTTTTTTTACATAATCAAGGTCACCCCCTTTAAACCGGGCTTCATCTCCTACTAAATGGTGACCCAACCCAACCAAACTTTTTCACCCACAGCTTTTCTTATGGATTGGGTGGACTTCGCCGCAAATCATGTCCCAGGCAATATCCAAAGGCCAAAAATAGGATCTAGAGAAAAAAGGGTGGAAAATCAACTTGAAAACCTTGCTTTTTTATTAAAAGCACAGACAAGAAATGTTTTTTTTAGCTTGCCTTAAATCCTTCCAACACTAATTAACCTTTGTTTTTTAAACAACCTCATCATAATTAGACTCATTCAAGTCCTTTCTTCCTCCTCCTCTTCGTCCTCATGTTTTCTTTTTCTTCGTCTTGGGAGAGGGATGCCGATCATCACTGTTTTCAATCGGCACACAAATTAAAAATGCCTAATGGTTAACAATGGCAGCACCAGCATCATCATTTCAAGAAGGAAATTGGGGGGAGGGGTATGAAGGGGGCAAGAGGATGAAGGACTCTGTTGGGGCTCAGGGCTCCATTTTATAAACTCATCAGGTTGTGACTTATATTTGAGGAAGCCCTGTGCCATTTGAGACGTACTTGTTTTAGTGTTAAATGAAAGTCTTATCTTGCTAGTATTTTTCTTGGGGGAAATTTTTTTTTTTTTTTTTTTTTTTTTTTTTAAAAAATCGAGATTTTTAAATAATATTTTTGGTCTGTAGTAATTAAAAAATAGTATCTAGAACTAAAGATAATCACCTAAAATGCTTAATTCAAAGTTAGAGATTGAATCGGATTTTTGTTGTCATACAGCTAAAAATTTTGCGCAGTCTCACAGTGCCATAGGATACAGGTATAACGAAAAATCAGGACCGGAAATCCTATGACAAAGTTGGTGTGATTTCTTAGGAAGAACTTTGATTTCAGCTTAGTTATTTCTCACCACAGTATTATGCAGACTAGCATTATTATATGCAAAAAACACCGAGTTGTTTGAAAAATGAGTGCGCCCTCATCGGGCAATCTCTGAGTCAGCCTCAAGAAACATTTTGTAGATTTGTTCATCAATGGTACCTGCCTTGCTTGGTATCGAGTGCGTGAGTAAGTGAGTGAGTGATACGTGAGTGAGTGAGTGAGTAAGTGAGGAGTGAGGCGGGCGGGCGACTGCGAGGCGAAACATTACTTGTATAAATGTAATTAGTAAAAAGGTCTTGCCATGTCCAATATAACATGTTTGTCATGGTTATTTAAAGGTGTGCTTGTTCGAGTTATGTTATTGGTTCTCACTGATTGGAGACTGGCACTTGCAGTATTGCCCCATTTCAAAGTACCGGTATTAGAGTGACGTGTTAGAGTGAATAACGCATATTACAGAGCCTATTCACTATTCTGTGCTAATATTGAGGTTAACCATAAATACGTGGTTTTTTTGTTTGTTTTAATTTGGAAATATGAAATGGATTTGAGGGGCTCAAATTTCAGGATGAAAATGAGAAAAATATGGCCTTTCATTGATATTAAATTGATCCTACTTCCTTGTAATCAGGGGGTCCCCACGACGATTGGAACATGCACCTTTAATCAGCGGACTATAAAAAAAAAAAATCGTGACATAGCCCAGAGCGAATATAGTTGCCCCAGGGCCCAAGGGCTAAAGATGTCTGAAAATCAAGGCAGAGCTTACCTGATATCCTTGGCTTCCCGTTGCTTTACCAATATCTGATCTTGTGGTAAACCAGTGCTCTGAATCACAATATACACATCCAAAAGAAATGTAAGAAGTAGCACTGCTAACATATACTGCGTGTTTTGAAAAATCATCTTGTTAAATTCAACTGAAATGAACGGGGAATTAACTGCAGATAACTATACCATTCCCTCTTATACTAGTTTTGAAACAAGCAGAAACAAGCACATAGCAAGCACATAATCAACTGAAACAAGCTCAGCAAGCTATAAAAGCCATCACATGCAGCATAGAACCACGTTGAGGCACTCAGTTAGTACTTAGCTTTTAAGTTCTTGTTTATCAAGTGGTTTTGCTTGTTTTTCCTTTTGTGTTTGAGCTTGCTTGGAATGGTTATAGGCTTGGTTCTCAGCTCTTGTCGCGCTGATATTCAAAATAATGATTTTGAGTGTGAGGCTGATTGCGTCTATAATTGGTAGCCGGGGGGTACTTTCTCCCAAAAATCTTGATAGCGAAATGTATCTCAAATTGTGGTAATAAATCCACACCTTTCAAAAAATTTTCGTGCTGGACAATTTTATCATCCTTTTCTATTTTTCCCTGCCCCCAGGAACCTAACCTGGGACAATTACCCACTTTTATTGTGCAATAATTGCTAATTTGGGGGGGGGGGGGGGGGGGGGGGGGGGGGGGGGAGGGGGGGGGGGGGGGGGGGCTGTCCCTTGGGGTTATCCCCCTTTTATCTTTTTGTTGTCTTTGTTAGGTCATGAGTTGTTTTTTGGTCACCTGTTTTATATGCCTGCATCATCCAATAAATGGAGAATTGTTCTGTGTTTTACATGTCTTCCTATATTGTGTATTTTTATCGTTTGTACAATGCTAAATAAAGTGATATGAATATATTGGTGATGTTAATCCCCTTTCAACCAAGATTAGAGGACAAGACATTTTTTCACACTCAAGCCTTTTATGTTAGCAGTGTGGAAGGATAAAGAAAATGTGGAAAATCACCAAATTATACTTTATAAGTAAAAAATGACGCATCACAGAACAGGAATCAAATCCATGGGTATAACATGCCAATTCAGGCTATCCTGCATTTTTTAAGGAGTAAATAAATGAAATTACTTTAAAACCTATGCAAAACCAAACACAAATATTGCTTACAGTTACAAGCTGTACGGCCATACCCATCCAAAGCAGAAACAGGAGATCTAAAAATTTCTAAAAAAACTGCTGGTGTGACGAGTTTGCATTTTGATAAACACGGCGGGCCAGTTTTACCTTATCTATCGTGAGTATTCCCAAAAAGTTTTACTTTCCGAACGTTGAATGGTTGACTTCCAAATGTTTGGCAGAGGAGCGTAAGGGTCAAATTTGCGAAAGTGGGAGTAACGCCATGAGAAATTACATTGATTTATAAGTATGTTGGGTATATGCCCTCTTTGCATCTTCTCGTGGTTACGGGGAGGGGCACTTTCTCCACACACTTCAATGGGAGACAAAATTCCAGATGCTACAAGTGTAGGGATACCCTTACATATTAATTAAATGTAAATTTTATCAATTTTAAAGATACCTTTAAACTTAATCAAACCAGTATAAGACCTGGACCTTTGCTGAAAAAACATTTGACCTTTTGCTTTTGAGGCACTACATTAAAGCAAATTGAGCACATTTTTTGAAGAGCGCCACCAATTTTTCAAAAATTTGGGAGATTTGTACAGATTGCATTGGTAAATGGCTAGTAAAACTATACCATGGAATGGTTAAGCTCGAATGTCTATGTGTCACAAATCAAGGAATTTGTACTAGCATAATATTATGCGGGGATCCAGATAATAATACAACGGGCTGCTGGAAACGGCCTCCCCCCCAAGTGACAGGCCTAGCGGGAAATACGCGGACCAGTAAGTGCCTCTACGCTCATCCCATAGTTGTTTTAATATTCAGGCAAGCCATAGTTAGAGGTTATTTTCCGAGGTGGCCGTGGTGGCACTTTTCATCATGGACGGACATTAAACGTAGAATTTCCAGCTATGCCATTAAATCCAATCTGGGATACCAATTCTAATTACAAAAATCGCTTATTTTGTATAAATACGCATTTTTAGCATTCTCGTTCGCAGGTATAGTTTTCCTAGACAATTACCACGTTAACAACTGTGCAAAAATATCAATTTGAAAATTGGGGGCGCTCCTCTTCACAAAAAATGTGTAATATTTTAATTAAATCTGAGGACTTTAGCGGTGCTCAATCCCATAAGAATTGAAATGTACATGATTTCTCCGCTATGTTAGCCGCGGAGGGAAAAAATTATGGTTTGCTATTTTTAGGGAAATAGTCATTGGGTGTTATTTTTTCCCGTTTTCTTTTCTTGTTGTAACATATGTTAAAAATAGTCACCCAGTTCATAATATCAAGCTAAAAAAACGTATAAAGAGTTGATTTACGTAAGCAAAAAATGAATGTTTTCTGGAGGGTAAGTTCCTTTTTGAGACACCGTGTACTTTAGGGGTTTTATTATTTCATGCATTAGCGCCCTAAGTAAATGTGTACGCTTTATTCCGTAAAGAGACTGTGAATCGTTCACGGGGGTGAATAGAAACACGATCTGCTTGGGAATTGGGGATTTCTAAACAGTAGCTGGGGAACTACTAAGTGCATTTACTATGGCCGTCTCGTTCCACAGTGGACAGTACAAAATCATCTCTTAACCCTTGTTCAAAAGATCTTTAGTAATATAATAATTTAAGAAAAAAAATTCTAATGTCAAAAGCCGTCGAGGCTAGTGGATTAACCTCGCTGAAATTGACAAAATAGTGTAATATTCAATAACGGTCATTTAGATTTTAAATATTTGTGACAAGGGCCTAGTATTTAGTCAAGTCTGTGTGTAACAGGCGATATGCGTAGGGAGCCGCCATTCTACGAAAAGTCTTTGAACAACCAGACTTATGCACCCGGAAGTTGATGCGTTTGAATGAAATCGACTGGCCGTTAAGTTGGCATTGCCTACCCCCCGAGAGAGGATCGCCGAAAAATCTTGATGCGGCACTATTTTTCAAATATGTGCAAATATAAGACCAATGACATTGATGGGAATAGGGGCAATTTAGAACCACTGGACTAAAAAGTTTGAATCAGAGAGGATTTCGAATATTAATTTATTTTTTTTGTGTAATAATGAAAAATAGTCAACTAGAAACTAAAGATGAAACTAAAATGCACGGATTCGAAATTTGAGATGAATTCGGATTTTGCGTTTTGATGGCAGTATACATTTATGTGTAGTATTACGTCCCATAGGAGTAATGTGTATAACAAAAATTCCAGATCCGGAATTTATAACAAAATGGCTTTTCTATATAAGGAATTCAAATTAAGCGTCTAGCAAGTTCACAATGAGTAGTATATGGACAAGCATTATGTACATGCAAAAACGCCATTTTTTTGGACAATTGAGGGCGCCCTCCCAGGAAACCTGAGTCGGCCTTTAATGTAGAATGATCTCTGCATTGACCAAAGTTGATGTATTAGTTATTCCAGTCTTTAATTGTTAGGGGTGCGCGAATGGTAAAAGTAATGGGGGTCCGTCCAGTGAAGATAATGGGGACCCCTTAACCCCCCCACCTGAGTCTGAAAACAAGGGGTCCAGACAGAGAAAACCAAGAGGTTACCAAATATGATTTTTTAAAATTGAGTGGTACAAATGTGTCTCGAACCATGGCACACTTCCTATAGCTCCACGTCATGATAAGAAAGAAGTGTAGGGGGAGTGCATCTTTAGTTTAATTCACCTTTCAATCCAAGCTTTTGAAATTACAACTAGACAAACAGAAGTATTTCATTGCTAAGGCAAGAGGTACTTAGCCTCCATATAAAAAAAAATGGAGATTATTTCTAATTTTTGGGTTATTAAGTGATTTATGATTTGTGTTTTATTTAGGGTTTGCTTCAAGATTGCACATCGGTTTGTATATAATTGTTAATTTATTTTCTTTTGCTGCTAATTTTGTGATTTTCTTCTGATCCCATGTCTCTTTTTTTATTTTTTTTTATTGTGATTGAATTGCTGATGAATAAAAAGTTAAAAAAAAAAAAAAAAAAACTTGACTGTCCACTCATATATCCCAAATATTGACAAAAAACAAAAGAAACTCGGTGCAAACAGAAACACTGCAAAAGCAAACGAAAGAAAGGGCAAAAACAGAATGACTAACTTTTAAGTTTTATCCAGGACAGTTTCAATAAATAATAATATGCTTACAAGGCTTTTTTGAATGGTTTTATTCAAAGTTTGCCCTTTCCTCACATTTGCATCCAAGTTCCAAAATTTGAGGCAACATACACACAAAAGCTTCACACAGGCAGTCATGTACTTACACTATTAGCCTAGCCTAGGAAATAACATCGCCAAGAAAATTGTTTTTTACTTTGAGAAAATTACTTAGAAATGCCAAATAATCACAGAAAAAAATAATTCGCTACTAACAAATCAGGGTTGCATTTGTGATGAAAGCTTAAAGGATGAAATTCTTGAGGAAGGTTTCGTGTCACAAAGCACTTAATCCGGGTGCCATTTTGACTCCGAGCATGGCAATGATGGCATACTCCTTAGTATGTCATGAATGTGTTCAGAAATGGTTTGCCATTTGCTGATTGGTTGAGCTGTCATTTATGGAAATTTTGGTCAGCAAATTATTTTTTTGATTGGCTAACCCAGTTTATCGGCAACATCAAAGGCAGTTTTATGAATGAAGAACTTGTGATGGATATCTAGCAGGTACGGCAAAGAAATCAGCTGAGACAAACGTGCGCTTTAAAAATATTGAGGTTTGTGAATCGGTACATATTTTTTATCACTGGAAGAAGTAAAATTGGGAGGTTTTCAATTCCCACATAGTAACACAGACGTGTGGTTTGCCTGCGTCCAGTTGAAATTTTTTGGACCCCCAAACCCCCTCTGATTGTGAAATTCAGTGTGTCCATAATTAGCTAATTTTCCAAAATCGGCGTCCTGGACGCAGAAACGCAGAAAAACGCGACCCCTGTTAATTGTACGTGGAAAGTATGAATTCTTGTAGAGATCAAGTCTTGATGCTATTTCCTTATTCCTGTTCTTAATGCCCTCTAGTTCGTCTACAGTCCTGCTAAGCATGACTTGACTGGCCTTATCTTTCATCAACCTGACATATTTTACTGGCCGTCTAGTCATGCAAAAATTAACTCAGGACCGATGTAGAAACAATTTTGCTCAACTTAATGATTCTCTTCATATGAGTCCATGTTTAGCAAAGTTACTTACTTTGGGCTGTAAGACATCGGTAGACAACCCTTAAATATTTTAAGTAGTTTTCAGGAAGAAATGTAAACAACTTTACAAGAGCGAATTTGATGCACTTTTCAGAGGACGATAATTTCAATTCACAGACTAAGTCCAAACCGGAAAATCCAAGTGACATGAGACAGGTGAAAGGTCATATATGTGCGACCCAATTTGGTAAACATTTAAAAATCCCATGATATACTTCACTTCGCAGCGAGCGATTTCTGCTCATGAGCATGCGTAACAGTTGATCTTGGGTCAAAGTCCAGTATTGTGCATGCCAATCGCTCGCTTTACTAGAAGTATGTCATAGGCTTCAGGCACGAGTCCAAAATTCATGCAGTATTTTATGACGTCTTAACATGCGTGAAAACAGGCCACCACCGTACGACTGCGATCATGAGTTACTCATTTCATATACAGAGGCCTCTCCCCTTTTAGCCGGCCTTAGGGTCCGTACTTCAACCACTTACGGGGTCTGGTAAGTCATTTCACACGGCATAGTCGTGTCACAGACTGCCAAAGATATTATCTAATTAGTACTGCGCGAGAGATATTAACGTTATCAGTCCGTCATACGAATGTATGACTAATGAAACTAAATCCAAATTACTCGGAAAAACCGAAGGGGTTCTATGGAATGTTGCATCATAGGTTACTGTACTATGTTTGGCTTTTGAATAGTATCGTAATTGGGGTTGAACCTATAGAAACTGGCGAGAAAAATGTTAAGTTTATGTCTGGTACTGCGGTTGCTCGCAGACACGGAAAGTTACACGCAATCGCTACAGGCACATCCCTTTTTCCCACAATGCCTTTCGATTATGATTCCTGTCTTGAGAATGTTCAAACGCTAGTTTTTTTTAATTTTAGAAGCAGGTACGTATTCACCGGACTGCCGTAACTGGGACCTCAGACTGCTGACCTACCAGAAGCTGTTGTATAGCAGCGAAATACAATCCACGTAATTTTGGACGGAAAAACTACAACTTGAAACGTAAGCATAATCATGGAATCGGGGAAAATGTATGCGATATGTGATGGCATTTCTCAAGAATTCATGTAAGTCATAACAACGATAGGTAGGAAAAAGGTCGGTGAAAGTCACAATCACTGTGTATTTGAGTGCCGTACAGGAGTAGCGGAATCGGCACCCCCGAGATTTGGCATCCTTACCTCATTCACTGTGAAATTGGCACAGACGACAAGAAATCCGTTAAAAGCCGGCAGCTATTTCGAATCAGTAGTGTGTTCACCTTTGCGATATTTCATTGTAAAGTTTATTAGTATTATCATTAAGAAACCTGCTTTTAAAACCCTACCGCTCCGAGAGGAAACGAAAGGCAACGAAAACTTGGTACCGTTCTGAAAAGTTTTCGTTGCATCTGGGCCGTCAACAACTATTTATTGTCCCTGAAATGATCCTCATTGCGTTTATTGCATTTGGGCCGTCTTACCGGAAATGACGGATGTTGTTTTTCGTGCCCCTGGGCCGTCTTCCCGGACAATGACGCGATGTTTTTCGTTGCATGTGGTCCGTGCTTCCCGGAAAATGACGTCGATGTATTTTTCGTTGCATTGGGCCGTTATTGACTGGAAATGTTTTTTTTTTTTTAAATGCATTTGGGCCGTCTTGCCCGCTGAAGGCGCAATGCTTTTCATCAGTACAATCCGCCTAGACAATTTCATTTCGTGGTGATAGGCCACCATTTTCGATAAGCTATTGGGTTAATTATGAATAAACGTATCATGACGTAAACCGGAGCATGAAGTAGCCATAATAGCGCACGCACGACTATGATGTAGCGTTAATAGCGCCCCTCACGACTGGCGAACTAAAAGCTATTTCCACCATAAATACAAAACAAGTAAAAAAACTTTTTAATTATTAATTTCTTTATTTATTACCCTGTTTTATTGATTTGCACGCGACGTTTTCGGTCTGCCGGGCCGTTTCGTAAATGGCGCGATGTGTTGCGTTGCATTTGGGCGTCTTCCGGGAAATGGCGCGATGTTTTTCACTGCATTTCGTATGGTTTGCCCGCAGAAGGTGAATGATTCTCGTTGATTCTTGGCCGCTAATGACTTTACGCTACTAATTCCTGAGATCGGAAAAACGGCGAGACGCATGAAACGCAAAGCTTGGCTCCGTTGCATTCTGGGCCTGTTTTAAAAATAAAATAGATGGCTGCAGTGCATTTGGGGCGCGGCCGGCAAACCGACCCGGTCCGGGTTAGGGTTCATATCTGTAGTGTAAACCCTTAGTCTACACAAGAAGGATACTTGCCACATGGTCGATCGAGGTTTTCTATTCAAAATCGGCGGGTTGAAAGTGACTCGATTTCTGTGTCGAAGACGATGGCCGAAAAAGTACTAGACTTGCATTGAATCGCAGTTTTATTTTCGAACTGTGTGAAATACGTCCGAGCGAATGGTATTCACGGTATTCCAATAGCTGTAACATTCTCCCCTTATATGTTCATTGATCTGCCTTCCCCAGCAATCCCCTATACTGGGTCATCCCCCCGTTTTTGGTTGTCTTCCCTGTTGATGTGCTGTCCCGGTTGGTTGTGTCCTCCCCTGGCCGTTCGGGTGCTTTCCCCTGTGTGCCCGTGTCTGAACACCACACGCTTGTTCACCCGGCCGACCGCAGCCGCCGGTTGGGCGGAACGTGAAGTGAAGTTTTGGTGCATGAATCAACGTGCTTGGCACACGTGCTCACGATGTCGAGTTACACAAATATGACGTCATCTGATACATTTTGGGCTAATATTAGCGTCATACAGCCCCCGGATGGGAAATATTTAGGCTACAAGTTTTCTAAAGCCGAAAGAAAATTTTAAGTTGCCTATTGGCGTGAAACAAGTTGAACAAAGTCAGATAGTTGTCTGGCCTATAGGCTATTAATAAATTATAAAAATGGTTGGGTGTGTGTATGTGGTACATATATGTATGTGTAGGTGGTATGTAATGTGGGTTATGTGCAGTGTGTGGAAATTATACTAAAATATAGGAGGCCTAACTCAAGTGTATGTTTTTTCCCCATCAAAAACTGGACTGGACTATTTAATAGAGGCCGGACTCCCTCCCGCCAAAAATCGGTCCAGTACTATAAATTCGAGAGAACTTTCGAAAAAAAGAACACTCCTTCGCTACTTTTACCCCACCCCTTCTTTCAGACCCTGACCTAGGCTAGACCCAGCACGTCACTGCGGCGGTTATCCGTTGTACTTCTAGTTTGGGTGCCGTTAATTGGCTGACAGAACAGAAAAACCCTTGACAATATCTTCAACCACCTTTGTTTACCAATTATTTTTCATTGATTTTTGTGCTTTGTTAATAAAATATCAAAAGTATCTGATAAAAGTTGGAGTATATAGAAGGAAAATGGGCGACAAATACCCCTTTTTTAAGCAAATGCTTGGTGGTGGACAAGCAACAAGAAGAAGAACCAGACTCCCCTCGGCCACCCTCGAATTAAATTGTGCAGCGGGAAACTCATTTGGGGGCCCGAGGGGAGTGATCAGTTAATCTTATTGCGGGAAAGATTCCACGTGGCTGAGCATGATCAACATTTGCATTAACAGCACGCTGGTTCCTTGCGAACTATGGTTGTATCCCCCACTGAGCATATAAGCCGGAAAACCAAAGGCACAGAGCGCACCAGCGTAATTACAGGCATACGGTTGGTAATTAGTTACCGCCCAAGGCCATGAAAGCCGTATGGAAAATTACCCGAAATTACACTGTCGTTGATTTCCCAAGGCATCATCGAAGAATATAAAATGATCCTAGGGACATCATGAAACATCGTCAGGCTTTAGGTTGTTGAGATAGTTTAGCAATGAAAGATCATAATAAAATATTTTCCTTTTCCCAAATGGCGTCCGATAGAGTTTGCCACGTGGGTCCGCTTTGGGGTAGTGCTAAGGAAACGTGGACCATTTTTAACACAGAGTAATGCACAACACTCCGAGGTTCTAATAGTGTTTGCACAATGGGAATTTTGACCTCGGCGAGTCGAGAAACATTAACTGGCCTCAATGGTCGCCAACTTGTTCGTTTTGTTATTAGTTAACAGCGAAAAATGGCATTGTACGGCCGATTTATTTTAATTTACACGGGGAGCCCAGAGGCTGTTACACATGGCAACATAAATACACATTTGTGCCATGCAGAGAGTAGGTGAAAACTTATACGCGTTTGGCAAAACTCGCACCCCAAATGCAATGAATGGGTAGGGCAGGTAGCAACCACTTCGGTTTCCTGTTTTTAATGGCGGCAGTTTGAATGGTAGGTAGAGGCTGCTTTTCAAATCTTTTCTTTCAAAAATTCTTCACTATTTCTAATCTGAGAGATGTGGTTGAAATGTTCATATAAACAGGGATAGTAATATCTATCCAGGGAAAAACCAATTTGTTATTTATGAAATTTATTTTGACATTTTGATTTATTCTACCATGAGTATGCTGGCCCGAGATCTTTTGCTCGTAACTGAGGTCCAGTCCACTGTTAAAGTCAGCCATATATGTGTACGTATGTAAAGACTATAGTTACGAGTATCGGGAAAGTTGCGTCTGAGTATCTAGCGCGTGCAGTGGGATGTCCAATCTAAACTTGTAGATATGTAAACACAAATTTTAAAAAAAAAAATATTTAACTATATGAAAGTGATGAATATATAAAAAATTCACAATCTCAGAAAGCCACGTAGTAGTGAAAAATCTTTTAAATATCCCCTTCCTTTCTTGAGATATCGTCCTTCAAACCTTGGCATTCTCGTTTCTTATCTGGTCATCGCCATATCACGTCGCGACACGTTACGGTGCCTTGCACGACCAACTGGCAACACAAACATCACCATTAGTAGCCAAGTGGTCGTAACGCACGTGCTTCATACATGCGGTCGGCCATTTTGCACCGCACACCAATTTGGTTTAATTTTTATTTACACAGCGCTCGCCATTTTTCGCCACACTATCCAGCCTGAAAGTGAACCATTTTAGGTGGAAAAAACTCCAAAAAACCTAAAAATCAAAGGCTCAACAGATCCCCGCAAGGTTTACATGCTAATATGGTCATAAATGCACCCAAAATTGATAATTTGTCGTTATCACACAAAAAAATTATTTTTCAGGTATACCTACAAGGATTTATTTCCGGGAAACACTTTGACGTCATTTCTGACCTTTCTGGGTCACATCTTGCTGTTTAAACCAAGTTAAACGGTCAAATTTTACCAGATTGAGCAATTTTAAGACCATGATGCAGCTTCTCTTCCGGGTCACTTGAGCTCAAAATGGCGATCGACAATTGAAGGCGTGCGCAATCCCCTCTCGCAAAAGATCACCACTGTACGCCTAAAACATCTTCAATGTCGGAAAATGTGACAGATATACAACTCTCGGGATATAATAAACATCTTCATGAATTTTTGGAGGAAGAAGTGGACAAATACTCAGCAAGTGAGGTGGGTGAAGTTGGCTTATTTTGTGTGTCACCAGGATAAAAAACGGCTTACACGCATCAAGTGTAACATAGCTATAACTTGTTGCCACTGTTAGTGGACCCGACAATTTTCACCGTTGAGGGCGCATAAGGTAACAGGATACCGTCAGTGAGTAGTTTGCACACCCACAACTGTCTTTTACATAGGGAGAAATTTTTCCACTCGATTTTTGAAAGATAGAGAGTACTATGACTTACATCAATCATATGCGCGCCTCCTTTGAAGTTTCTTCAAAACGAGCAGCGTTTTTATCAATACCAAGTCGGTGCTGATTTGGCGTATTTTGATTTCCAAAACTCGGTTGTGCTTCAATTTTGTTCAGAACTTTGACGCTCCCGTCTCGTCTTTTCAATAGAATTTCAATGAATAAATCATGTTTCAATCATCACCGCGTACGCGGCACTGGCAAGTTTAATTATATGCTGGCCCGAGGGACGGAGACGTAGGCTAAATTAAAAAGTAGTTCCGGACAGGTAACCAGTGGTGGCTGGACACGTTAGCAAGCAGGGTTAGCTGGACAGAATACAAGATGGTTTTTTAAAATGTTATACCGTCTTCTCTGGTAGAATATTCGCGTCACGGACAGAACAATCGCTGCATTCAATATGCTTTTTCGTTTTCTTTATATAGTTGTTTATGAGTTATTGGATATTCAATCTGGGCTACTTGTAGCCCAAGTTCCCACGTAAAGTAAACTCGGCTCCTGTATACCGTTTCTCAAATACTATTTAAAATTAAGTAATGTTTCATGTGGTTATATGATAGGGTAAGGGATGCTTGGTGCCGGCCTTGGTGAAGGGGAAGGGAAAAATAGGCTATGGAAATATATCATTCTAGTTGACTTAACATATCATATAATATTAATATTTCTCCCAATTATATATATATATATATAGAGAGAGAGAGAGAGTAAAATTCATGTAA
>JAMKCH010038022.1:0-13263 GCA_023653785.1 Ophioderma brevispina | reverse complement strand
CTCCTTTAAAAAAAACGGGTTTGGACACAGATATTTTTAAAAACTATAGACACCGTCTCCAATTTGAAATTTCTCGGAAAGACCATAGAGCGCATTGTTGCCTCTCAAACAATATTATCAATAGACAACAGTCTCTCCGAAAAAGTTTCAATTCCACATACAAGGCTAAGCCACAGATGAATCTGGCTTTTGCATTCAAAATGACTTTGCGTGTATGGATGAGGGCTGTGTTACTGGCTTAATTCTTTTAGAATTAGCGGGATTTGGACACAGTTGATCAATATTCTGCCAAGAGGACTTCATGATATCATCGGTCTCCATGTAGTGCTATAAATGGTGTCAGTCGTATCTAGGGGACAGATTTCATTACGCTCGTATGAATCAGTTTTATCAAACCATGTTAGTCATGATTTTCTTGTACCAAAGGGTTCGTCCTTGGGCCATTGTGGTTACAATTTAGACTACCCTGTCCACGACATCATTGTAAAAACACAAACCTTGGCTACCTGTGTATTCTGATGATACACAATTGATATTTTTCTTTTAAACCGTCTCAAATGCTGCTGAATCAGGTATTAGACGATTGAATCATGTATTCTGAAATTAGCTGCTTGAGGCATGAAAATTTTTTAAAGCTTAATGATGATTTTAAAACTGGAATTTATGTAAGAGGTTCTCCACAACAACTCTCGAAATTGTCTATTTCCCATGTGAATATTGGTGATTCCAAAATACTCCTGTCAAAAAGGCTCGCATCTTGGTCAATTTTTGTTCTTCAATGTCGCTCATCCCTCATGTTTCCAACATTGTTCGCCTCCACAACTTATCACATCGCCACATTGATAAAATTAGAAAAATTTGCATTCCCAATCAGCTGAGCAAATCATTCACTCAGTTGTCACTTCTCGTTTGGATTGAATGGGTAATTAACTCTTGGTGGGTCTCCAACAAGTTCAAATAAATCGTCTTCAGCGGGTTCAAAATTTGATGCAAGGGTTATCATCATGTCTAGAAACAATTATATTTCTCCAATTCTTTGGGATTGCACTGGCTTCCATGAAACTATAGAATTATAGACAGATATGCTTTTGTGTTTTGAAATATATCAAATGGCAGGGGCTCCTCCCTATATTGATGATTTATTACAAAATTTATAAACCATCGTGTGTTTTAAGCGTTCTGCTAATAAAATGGAATTTCATTGAAACTCGGTCAGACATTCTTGGGGCGATAGGTAGTTTTCTTGTGCAGCACATCATATTGGAAACAATCGTTCCTCTTCATAGTCAAAAGCCTAATACCCTTGAACAATTTAAGAAAAAGCTAAAAACACAACTTTTTAATGAGGCTTTTAAGCATCTTTGAGGTATATTTATGTATTGGATTATTCTCCTAAATTGTGTAAGATGATTATATTGTGTTCAATCAGTATTTGCTTTGATATTTGACAATTTACTAACTTATTGTTCAGAAACCATTAAGGTAATATTTAGTACATGTTTTTCACTGAGGTAATATGTGACGTTACATAATTTTGGTAGTGCCTTGTGCCACATGTGTATCCATTTATTATTTGCTTAGTCGTTATGTATGTATTTTATCTGTGTATATCGGCACCTTGAGCACCTCATAGGTGGATATGTTGCCTTAAAAGGTGCAACGAGAGATTTCAAGCGTCAAAATTTTTCTGGGTATTAGCGATGTATATAGATTAGACATGCAAATAGATTCCCTACCTTTTAACTTTGGCAACAGAATAACTTAAAATGAAAACAAAAGGTGATGTGTATATGCTTATATTTCAATAGAAAACATAGGCTGAATTCGTATTTGCTCCTATACGGAAATTAGAAATTCTCACAATTTGATACCAAAGAAACACTTCTCAGCATTAATTTCTTTCAGATGGGGATATTTTTATAGAAAGCGTTACAACCAGTGCAAAAATCAGAATTTCATATTTTTTAAGGACACTTGTTATTTAAATCTTAGTTGCACCTTTAATAAGAGTCATTATTATATTATTAATTACAAATTAGCAATGTCATTTAAGATGTCCTTTGTGTGAGGGACCTTAGATGTCGATTTGGGTGGACTAGTGACAAGTTGGGGAGAAAGGTTGTAAAGGGTTGTGGTTCACCCCCCCCCCATGGACAAACTGAAATATCCAAAACACTCACTGTTCGAATTTTGCAAACATGAGTGCAAGATAGTAGCTAAACTGACGAACACTGAACTAATTACGGATTATGTCAGGTTTGAGGAGTTTGCCAATTCATTTGCCAAGAACGATATTAATAATATGAGGCCACCTATCCACTCAGGCTAGAGGGGCAATTTTTTGAGATTGAGTTATGACAACTTGTCTATCAGTCAAGCAAAATTCATGCTTCAACTCCTCGAAAAGAGTTCCATATGGGCCCCCTCCCCTATGAAACAAGGCGGTAAAGGCAGCACACCTCTCACTTGTTTGCCCGAGAGATTATCCGATCAAAATGCCAGTCCCTCATCGATCGTGACAGCATGTAAGAATGTTGATTGCTTGTCATTGTTTGGCGATTCCCGTGAGTGTGTGCTATAGGTTGTGCTATTTTATTAATTTTGGTTGAAAGTTTAAAAAACTTTGAGAGGTAACAGCTCTAAAATATGAAATAAATAGTTTAAAGTTACAAAATGTAAGGGACAGTTAGAAAAGACAATGTTCACTAAAAGATAAAGCTATAATAAAAGATAAGACAATATACCAGTTTTAGAATAATGTCAAAAACAGTCTCGCCTGGTGTACAATGAGGTTATTCAGGCCTATATGGACCTCTATGGTGGTACACTGCGTGGAATATATATGGGTATATATGGGAAAAGCTAATAAAGTGACAGATTCATGTTGCGGTTGTTAAACAACTGTTCCAAAACAAGTTTTCATTGTTAGACTAGTTTAGTCCGGTAAGATAGGCCTTTACTGTATTTGTTCTCGTTTTTGTTTGTTTTGCGTGCTTTGTTTATGTTTTTGTTTTGTTCTTCGTCTATGGACTGTTTTGAGGCTGGCTCAGAGATTCAAAATACATTTCGTGTGGTATTAATAAAATACTCAACTAAAAAGTAAAATAGTCAGTCACCTAAAATGCTCAGTTCTTAGATGAATTGTATTTTCGTTTTGATGCAGTAAACATTAGATTACACATCGGATACTGTGCATAACAACAAAAAAAAAATTGTGGACATTGCAAACATTAATAAATAGGAAAAAAAGGGAGGATTGTTAGAAAATGAGGACACAATCGTCAGGAATCTGAAGCCATGGTTATAAGAGTAAAAAAACACAAAGATATTGCAGTTATCAGAGTAAATCTGAAACTTTTTACGTCTTCGCGGCGCATTGCAATTCTTGAACAAAATTTGTGAAGAACACAAAAGTTGCGGACCGTAAGTAAATAAATACTGAAGAAATCTTGTCGTGTCCTCCTAGTGCAATGAAGAATGTTGTGTACATACACGCGAGCAGCCAGGCATTGCCTTGTACCGATACATTAACGGTACGGATCAATAAAAACTGAAAATCAGGGCACACTTAATCGTTTAATCATTCTATAATATCTTCTGCGCGGAACAAGGAGAGGTTTGCTGCCTTACCGCATTGTTCCTATGATTCTGCAGCCTTGACGGAACAAACCACAGGATAGGTTACAGGCAGTCGCAAAGGAGATGGAGCATGGAAACCTATGCCAAGTTATCCTCAACCTATGATCCCTAGCATACTTGGTTGCCCTACTTTGTAATTTCATCGCCCACATCACATACTGTCACATACTTACAAAACAATATTTTTTTCTGAGAAAAATTGAGATTCAAAATCTAGTGGGGCACTTCAGCATAAAAGGAACATCTACATTTTACTGTTTAGTTAAGTCCAATATATAATCACCAAAGAAACTAAAAACTACAATGAGTTATCTTAATAAGGCAACAAAGTTATAAATCTGAATGTGAAACACAAAAAAAAAATATGTTTACAGAACTGTCCAAACAAAAACTATACAATCAAACTTAAAAAATTAAAAAAATTATAAATGTGCAATTTTGAGGAGACTATTTGATTTTATTTTGTAGAGGATCCTAAGCTACATCCTCGTTTTATTCCCACAATTTGATGCACCCTAAACAGAGATATTGTCATGAACACAAATGACAAAATACACTTGGGCCAGTTACACTTGACGTTCAAGAAACTAAGTGTGTAGACATTGGAGTAAACTTGTTTTCAAACAAAAAAGAATATGGAGAGATCAGATTATCATGCCAATGATTTAATCAATATCTTTATTTTTCAAAAGTGAAAGCCCCAGAAATTATGCGTGGGGAATGAGGGGACTCACTCTAAGGGGACATTTTTAATCATGAGATTCCTGTAAAATTACTGCTAACTAAGGGGAAGCACAAGTCTTTGTTTTGGGGGACAAATGTGTAGACAATGCTCTAATGGAGAAGGTTTAATTCCCTCCCCCATTCCGCACTACCTCCAAGATGTAGTGGAGAAACAAAATGAAGAACCAGTGTTGAAAAAAGAACAAAAGAAAGGCTGGTTGGTGTTCAAAGCCTCAGTTACTTTTAACGAATGTTTTTTATGGTTCTTCCTTCTGCTGAAACCACGAGTAAAACCGAGACAACAAGAGTTGTTTGGGCAATGAAATTTTCCAATGCTACATGTAATCTATTGGCAATTGTGACATTATACACTTATAAATTATGTTATTCAAAACAAAAAGGAGCAGCACTTTATTCCTTTTTTAATTTTAATTTTCCAATAAAGAATGTCTTGAAGATGAGTTTTCAATGGTAACTATGTTGATATCGGGATAGCCGAAACTGGACCATGTTTTTCAAGTGTCTCAGATATTGACCTTAATTCTTGAACCGGACCCCCAATTTCACCACTAAAAATTTTCATGAAAGCGGAAACTCCTAAAATCTTGATTGTATATTTTTTAAACAGTCTGTATTGCAAAATATGACAGTTTTAATGGTTAATGCATCTTACAAATTAGTGAAGGCTTGTAATGGAAGGTGTTTGTTGAAAAAAAAAGTAGCTGAAATGTGTAAACTAGTTAGCATGGATAGCATTATAGAGTATACTTTTGACATTATAATAAAATCTTTTGTTTTGCACTGGTTGAAAGTCCAAAAAACAGAGTTGAATGTTCATTCCATTACCATGGAATTGCCCCTCATTACTTCTGCCTCCATTTCATTTATGACTTGTCTGTGGCTTGTATGGGAATCAGACTGTTTCCATACTAAGATATTTTGTACCAATTTGAATTGAAACCTGATTAAAAAAATTAAATTATGATACTCTGAATATTTACCGAGCTCTTGCCTCCAACGAAAGGCCCGCATCAAGAAGATACGACAATGTCAACGCTAGGCACCTGGGCAGCAAAATGTAGTGCAGTAGAACCAATTCTGAAAAGATGGGGAAAAATAATAAAAACCACGCTGAGAAAACATAACAGATGAAACAATAAACAGTATGTTTGAATGCGAAAGAAGTTGCATACAATGAGAGCCACTATTGAGTATGAGTTAAAGGGGACAAAGAAAAATATTAAACAAACATTTTTAATTTTGTATTTCATTTATGTTTAAAATAATTGAGATGTTACAATTATGGGTGACAATTCCAGGAGAACTTAATAGACCTCTACCGATTTTTAGACTGCTCCCATGGCAGTGGCATCCACTGTCACCATTTATTATGCACAGACTGCTTTTATGGAGATTTTTAAATCATACCATTGCTTTTCGTTATTTTTCTATTGAGAGGCTACGACAATTTTTTCACTTGTCCGACTTGTGATTTACAAGCAGTTAGGGGATGAAGTTGTAGTCGTGTTATAAAAAAATAGGATGTTGTTCAGGCTGAAGATTAAGACATCTATGTCACATTTAGATTATCATTAGAGTTCAGTTTGTTGTAACCCCCATACAGCAATAGCCTTACCGACTAACACAATACTTATTTTATATCCACCTGATAACCCTGCACCACCATATGCCCTGACCCGATGACACCCCATCGCCTAAATGTGATGTTGTTTATTAGTTTTTCTATACTGAGATAAGTTTAAAGTGATTGTTCCAATTGCCTTTGGGGACCCGATTACTGGGGGTTAGTATAAATCTTGATAATCAGAGGCCTATTTTTCTCATTTTGTACCTAAAACAACGTCTGGCTGGCTTCACGGGAAGTCCGTAAGGTCCTTGTTTGTGCATTGTTGCAGCCAGTGGGCAGGACAAGAGATGTTCCATTGTCTGTGGAGCTGTTCACAACCACATCAGGTAGTGTCCTGATCGCTTCCAGGTAGCACCACTTCTGCCAGGAAAACTTAGAAGGCCAATTATGGTTTAATCTGTTGAGGCAGCGACATTAAGCCCATGAGGAGTCAGGCTCCATGGGGAGATGCTCACCAGGTCAATACCAATCGATGTACTTGGTTGATGGCAGTCTTTCTTTCCACAAGTTTTTCCTCCTCTATCCCCTTCCCCCCCCCCCCCTCCCGCGACTCTCGTCAGCTCCTTAGCAGACTGTTTCAAGAGGTGGACTTTGCTTAAGAAACTCTATTGGATTTGAGGCGGTTGGCAGAAAGTACTTTGTTCAAACATAGGTGCTTCACATTGATACTTGGCAGCTACGCCCCCGCATGCTCGCCACGCTACGACGGATGTATGGTGGCGGCATTTCTGCTAGGATTGCTTAGCACCACTGAAGTATCTTAAAATTTGTTATCAACTCAGGCCCAAAGTAAGTACATATAACAAGGTGCAAAATGGCGATACTGAACAATTTATCCTGTTTACCTTGGCAGGGTATTAGGCAATTGGCAAAGAAAATATTTTTTCTTCTAAATGAGTGAAACTATTGTGAGCAAGTTCTAAAATACTTAAAAGTTCAGAAATTTCCCATACAGTGGCAGTGCCTGAAACTCCAAATCCACCTGCTCCAGTAACATTGCTAGCTGTGTTTTATGTACAAGTCCAATGGCATCCTAAATGATTTGGATAAGACTACATCTGTTTGAAATCACTGTTTTATTTTTGTAATTTTCAACTAATACCAGGCTTTATGCCTACATATCAGTAGATTGCAAGCACCATCCTATAGCATTGAAGATATATGTATGAGATCTCATCAATGTCGCATTTTCTTAATCTATGCCCATCAGCAGTACTCATTAATATTGGGGGGATTTTCCTGGGAGGGGGACTTCTGAAATGTTAAATGTCTTCCAATTCATTTGTGTACTTTTCTGAAAAATTAATTAAAGGTGATTTGGCCTATGTCAGGAACTGGGTACAAAAATGTTACACAGTGCAAAATTGACAAAAAAAGGCACCAATATTTTTTTTTAAATAGAGCTTACTTTTATTCCTTACATGTTGCAATGGTATATAAGTATACATTTTTAGAAAGCGTATACTAAAAGGATGTCAGATATGGCCAAAAGAGAGGCAATATTCAGGGTGGAAAATCTATCGGGTGTAAATAAGAAAAATTACATATTTGTCATTTAATATACGTGGTCATTTTTTTCCAACATGGGCAGGTCACAACAGATGTGATTTTTAAAGACATGACAAAGGCCTCCAAAAAATAATAAAGGAGATAAACCTAATGTGGTTCGGTTTTTACATACAGTTGTCAAATCACTTATTTTTGTTGGGTGGTTGGGGCGAAAAAAGTCATTTGAAGATTAATTCTTATTTCAAGTACAATACTATTTTCTTCAGGAGAAATACATAGGATATGGGTTTCTGTCAAAAGTTATGATCAAAAAGTAAGTATACAGGGTGATCCATGATTATACAGGGCGGGATTCGTGTATTATAAAGGGTCATAGGCAATATTTAAAGTCGCCTGTATTTACCTTTTGAGCAAAGATGACAAAACTATATGTAATTAACAGGTAAAGGGGCCATTCTATTATACTAAGTGAAATTGTATTCCATAGCTACTAAACTGTTTGACATTTACAAATTCACCCCCCCCCCCCCCCCCCCTTCCCCCCCCTTATTTTTTTTCACCCCCCCCCCCCCCCCCCCCCCCCCCCCCCCCTTACTGAAAATGCAAAAATACACGGATCGGCGGCTATTGGCCATGTCTTACAAGGTCTTGAACCCTAAGTACAAGTGTATTTTTTCATGCATCATCTCTATTCCTATAACCAAATTAAATCATGCTTTAGTGATACTACATGTATACAACCTTTCTTGTTTGACTGGGACAATCATTAAATGTCTCCAAACTCATGTGACTCCATACCGTCCCATCCAAAATGCACAATTTGGTTGAAGATGAGGTTGGTCATGAAATTAAATTATTAATGCTTCATTAGGCTAATTACATTTATGAAAGGTTAATCCAATTTATACCTCGTTTTGAGATATATTTTAGTACAGAACAGCGAACAGTCCCCAAAAGTGACAAATTTTTACCAATTAACATCTAATGTACTAATTAATAATGTTTACATTAAACAGAACATTAGTTTGTATCATGAGGTAGATCTATCATTCAGGACAGTGATGTGCAATTTGAGCCCAACAAGTGTTTTACTTTCTTTACTTATTTAAATTTATAGGCGACGCGGTTTCACCGTTTTGTGGTAATTGTCTATGGCTCCCCCCCAGCGGCCCCCCCGCCCCCACGTATCCCCCGTTACCAAGCTGAAGGTTTTTGGACCGTAACTCTCATACTACTAATCCAATAGGGCTGAAATGGTTTATCTTAAAGAGCAGGCTTATAGCAATAAATAGACAATCAAAATTCTGAACAGAGTCAAATAGGTTAAGAATTAAATATAATTAACTGAAAAAAAAAGTTGGAGTGTACAGATCCCCCATTTTAGTGTACCAAGTTCATGACATACAGCCATTTCAAAATGTATGCCTGTTTATATGATTAGCAAAACAAACTGACTTTCAATAGTATGCAGATGTCTGGTTCCATGCACCCCTTAAAAATAAAAAAAAAAAAACAAAAATTCTAACATGATTTAGAATCTCTATGACACCTCCTTAAGTAATTTTGATGTTACCAAAATAAATAGTGTCCCACTGTGTCGTTTGGCAGCCATCTTGAATCTAAAGAGATCATTTATAAAAAGTGGTCCTATTTAGTTGAGAGGTAGCTCAAATGATTGCTCCATCATAAGAAGCAGAAATATGTAATTTGGTCTATTTGTGGATGTTTAGTTACCGAGATAAGGGTGAAAATATCAAAAGGTCATTGAACTTTTGATGTCATTGTACAGGGGGCCAAACTTTCAAAATGCAGGATCTTGGCAAAGTTGATTTTAAATCGTTGGGGATTGAGCATGAGCAAGCCAGAAATTATGGTTTGCAATATTAGGATGTTTTTAATTGGTGGTAAAATTCAGTGTAAAGTTAACCTCTTGTCAAATTGCATTTTGTTTTTGTATGGGAATAGGGATTAGTCGTCCTCTTCCTAAAAAATAAAACCACAAACGGAAGAACCTAATCATGATCTGTACATTTCCGGATTGTTCATGCTCATACCAACATTTGACACCAATTTTTAAAAAAAAAAAAAAAAAAAAAAAAAAATCCCCGGCAAAAACGGTGTCAATGACCACTCCAAGTTCAATGACCTTTTTAACATTTTCAACCCATATCTCGGTAACTAAACATCACAAATTGACCAAATTACTAGTTCGGATTCCTTTGATGAGCCGATCATTTGAGATTACTTTTCAACTAGAGCGAAGCACTTTTTATAACTGATCACTTTAGATTCCGATGGCCGCCAAAGGATTTTCTAGAGATCCTAAAAATCATGTTAGAATTGAGTTTTAAGGGGTGCATGGGAAACCATGAAACCTGCTAGACTCAAGAGATAACACTTGGTCCCCATACTTGTAGGCCACTTGCAGAGAAAAACTGCGATAGGCAGACTAAATTGCACCCCAGAAAAAAGTTAAAGGATGGTTGAAGTGTATAATGCCTTATGACTATTGTACATCAGTCGATCTGGCAACAGAGAGCTTCTTCTAGGATGCGAAGCTTAATAAATAGTTTGTAAGAATCTTCTTATCAGCTGACATCAGAATTTTGAAAGTGTTTGAATGGATTCCTTCATTTGTCCCTACAACTGCTTCTTACCGTTTTCAAATGTCTTAAAGGTATTGCTCCTAATTATCTGTCATCTTAGTTCACCTTTAACTCATCTTATTCAAACTAGGCATCAGATTGCAAATAAAATTGCCTATCATTTTGGTAGTTCATGATTCACACAAGGGTAGCACATGATCAATAACCACTGTCAGCCTGGTTGACATCATCAGTAGCTTTATCTATAAACAGTCTACAAGCAAGGCAATGTTTACATGCCTATCACTGGGTAAAACATGGGTTACACATGGGTAGCACATGGGTAGCACATGGGTCAGTTATAAATTACCTTGTCAGCCTGGTTGACATCAGCACCTTTTATCTATGAGAAGTCTACAAGCAAGGCGGGTGTTTACAACATGCCTTCCCATAAAACAGGTTACACATGGGTAAACCATGGGTTCACCTGGGTAGCACATGGGAATTCACATGGGTTATTTACCTTGTCGCCTGTTGGACATCATCACCTTTGTCTATGAGCATTTACAAGCAATGCGGTGTTTCCCTTTCACTGCCAGGTGTAATGCACTTAAGTCAGACTGCAAAGAATAAAATATAAACATCTTCCATGAGAAACACTTATCAAACATAATTTGTAAGTACATCATTGGCTTAGGAAAGAATGCCTATATTTTCATGAAGAACAGGTAATTTGAAACATGCAGCATTATAAAGTGACAGACTCGTAGTTTACATTTGGTGGTTTTTTAAAAATAACACTTCTACTGCCAATTGGCTTTTAGTTTTATGTAAAATTATAATACAGCTTCCATGGGTAAGATTAATTTCCCTCAAGAACCACCATGACACTTTGCAAGGATGTGCATTATAAATTAGCAACATATATATTAGTGGCATTTTGGGTTTTGGGGTGGGAACTCTCATCTTTGCCTGTTTGTGTTTTGGGGGCATGCACATAAATGGAATTGCCAAAAACATTAACCACAACTTGAAAGAATCTGTTCCCAGGTAATCAATCGCTCAACATACTACCAGCGTTCAGAACTGGTGGAAATAATATAATAGATTTGGCTGTAAAAAAAAGTGATCGAGTATCAATTCGGCATCAGGGTCCTCAGGTACCTACCGTGACAATAATAAGAGATTTACAGACCTTGGAAGCAAGCGTGTCTAATTTGGAATCCTCAAGCTTCCCAATTCCTCTGGTATCTCAATATCACGTTTTTTGCATGTAAGGGTCAGGACCACAAGGCAACTCCGCCAGGGTACTATGGCCTGTACATGTTTTGAGAACGGCAAAAACCATCAAGTTTTAAATGAGCAGGTTAGATGATTTGGTTAATCCACGCATTCTGACACCAAGCCATGTCACAGAGTTATCATGGATGAAAGCTGTGACTCATCCATTTTGGTTCATTCACAGACCTTGGATTACAAATAAGAACTACATTTTGTTGGCTAACGGTGTAAGTCAAGGTCTTATTTGTTAAGAATAGGTTTTTTACAGGATCATGTGACCTTATCGAGGTGAAATTCCCAAAACGGGTGCATGGTGGGATTGACCAATACACCCTCTGGGTCACACCCATCTCTTTTATAACTGAAGCCAACATCAATTGATGGCACAGTAAGTTGTTATTTCATACCCTTTTAAATGGTTCCCCAGATCACCGGTTAAATAACACTATACAAGCCTGACCCACATTTGCATGCCCAAATTAATTCCATCAAAGTTCATCTCACAATTAATTCAAAGAAAGAAGCTATGATCAATGCCCCAAAAGTCTACTACTGCACTACACAACCTCTTTTTGCAAAGTCCCATCCTAGTAGCCCAGAAACATGATCTTGATGAAGCTTCCCCTTCTGGATTTTATTAGACCTTTGACAATGGTAAATCCACTTTCTGACCACAATTATTTTGGAAAAGGAATGTGTGTTGATGCCAAAAGTTGTTTTTGAAAGCAACGACTTGGCAAAGCCAATGTTTACTCTCATCAAAAACTTTTTAAATTTTCCAATCATTCGCAGTTCTAATGAAGGTTATGATGCAACAAAAGGTCCTTGAATTTCAGGGTGAACTTATTTTTTGGGAATAAACGGACCTGTTGATATCAAAATTTGGATTGCATCTGTATTATTTATAAGTGATCTATATTTTTCCACATTTTTCTCAGTTTTTCTCTGTAAAAGGAAAATCAACTTTACTTGTTCTATTTTTAGCTATGAGAGAAAAGCCACATGATCAATATTACAACACATAACTATAGCTGGGCATTTTGAGAGTTATTTTCTCTTATTGACAACATTTGCTGTGTCTTTAAATATCCATGTATTCCCTGCAAATGTTCCATGCTGCTGTCACAAATACTTTGGTGGGCCATTTTTCCAATTCATGCTAAACTAACCTATTGACAAAACTCAAATTTAAGTGTTGACAGGCATATCCTTCCGTCAGTTATCAGTTATCCATAATTGGCCAACTCAATTTTTCCTTTCAAAGCAAGTGTGTCATGAAGTAGGTTACTACCACTTTAAAAGTATGGTGGACTGCTAAAATAAGCAAATCCCTGGTCATTCATTCCTGGCCAGCCCAGGCTGAATGTGGTGTTTATCTTTGGTATGTAAGTGCAGGAGCTATGCATTGTGCTGACAACTGCATCCCTTTGGTTTGGTATGCACAATAGAAGGTATGTTGAGGAGCTAATCTCAAATGCTAACTGTAAGACTGTGTTAGTGTGCACACCAATTAACTGGGTATCAGAGGAGAACATCTCCTTCATTTGGCTCAGGCAAAATGCTCTGCATGTATCTTGGGTGTTGACTGTTCCAAATAGGTAAAATAGGCTACTACCATGGCTGGGATCTAGTTTGCTAAGCATAAGTAGGAAAGGGAAGACAAGCCCTTTCATTTTGCATAAACGACGCAAACAACAGAACACAATGTTGTACAAAAGCCGAGACGCCCGCCACCGACTATTCCATGTGTTGAACGCCACCCAAGGTCTTCAAAGAAGAATCTCGTGTAAGTTTATTTTAAATTAATTTTATTCTAAAACTGTATTGTTTATAATTGTATGAAATATTTGG
The DNA here is from genome assembly GCA_023653785.1 of Ophioderma brevispina. Lineage (NCBI taxonomy): Eukaryota > Metazoa > Echinodermata > Ophiuroidea > Amphilepidida > Ophiodermatidae > Ophioderma > Ophioderma brevispina. Next base: position 27 of record JAMKCH010038022.1, on the reverse strand, counting down.
TCATATAAGTATGACCAACTTTACTTT
>JAMKCH010038021.1:0-25958 GCA_023653785.1 Ophioderma brevispina | reverse complement strand
CGTCAGAAAAACCCACCACCCTAAGACTACTGCACCGCCCTGACAAGCGATTGCACAGCGGCTTGTCAGCAACTCCGATTTAAAATTATTAACCACTCTCGGGCCCGCCACTTCTAAATACATAACGTACAGATAGATGGAGTCATTGCAGCATTGGTTATTGAACTTGTCGTGTTTGAGTGATTCCAATTGGATTATAGAACTCGTCTTCTTTGCCGGCGCAATGACGGTGCGCGACTCAAATCAGTGATTTTTCAGTGTGATTACCAAGGCATGAATTAACTTTACCTTTAGCCATATTAGCACCGCACACTATTGATTGGAAATACCGCCGATCGGCCGATGCTCATTACTGGGAAACCCGATCGAACTAACCACACTGAAAATACAACTGAAACCCCGCTGAAAACCAATTTCAGCGTTATTACTATTTCTTTTGTTCTGGCGATTTTCAGCGTTTACTTTGCTCAGTTTTCAGTGGTCATTTCAGTGTTATAGTTTCATATAGACTAGCTTCCGCACAATTTTTTTTTGGCTGTTTTGCTGCATCCTGAAGACCTACTGTTTGAGAAACTGATGGGGTGACAAAATTGCAGCAACCTTGATCATTTTGAAATTCCAAGATGGCTGCCAAGATGCGCCACCCAATAAAATTAGCAATAACCAGCTTCTAAGCACCGCTAAAGATGATCTTGTGTCGTTATGGGTTTTGGTGTCACTGAATTCCAAAGTTCTACTATTTTAAATACCAAAGAATTCCCTATACGGAAATCCAAGAGGGCCGCCAGATGCCACCACCACATATATTAGCATACTCATCTTTTTAGCAGCTAGAAGGATGATTCTTGTGTCTTGTATGGGTTTTTTGTGTCATGAATCAAAATTTGTACTCTTTCTAACACTAAAGTCCCCCCTACTGAATCCACGATGTCCGCCCAGATGGGGCCTGCAACCCACATAATTAATTAGCAATAGCTCAGTTTCTACAGCTAATACAATTATGATTCTAGTGTCTTTGTATAGATTTTTGGTGTCAAAGAATTGCACATTTGTACTTTTTTAAATACTTTCAGCCTTACATAAAACCGAAATCCATGATGGCTGCCAAAATGGCAACAAAATGTTGCTTAGCTGTAACTACCTTGTCGGCCCTTTCAGAAGTACATAAGATATGGTTTAGTGTTTTTATTTGATTTTAATGGTCAACGTGTTTCAATTTTATCCCTAGTTATGACTTCAGGGAAACTCAGGCTGCTTAGCACAAATTCTTTTCTTTGACAAAGAAGCCTCCAAACTTGCATTGGAACCACGCCTCTCAATTCTGATCAACCATCCACTGGTTTTGATCGATATCCGTTTTGGTAGCATACCCCTGAGGTGGGAAATGCTGAAATGCAGTTGCTATAGGAGTTAAAGCAAGAATGAATATGATTAAGTTTGCCAGAGAGGTTTAATAGTTCAAAAATAAAACCACGGGCTTTGAATTAGCAAAAGCAAATTAGAATGGAGTGTTTTTTTTTTAAAAACACAGAACTAATCTTTTCCAGAGTTTTTGAGGTTTTTATTACATCACCATCGTCACTGTGGTGTTAAAGAGTTGTGACCAAACCACTTTCCATGGTTGAGGATAGTGGTGATATGAGGGAACAAAGACCAGGTTTTTTTTTTGCGACAATGAAGAAAACGCTAACGTAGAGCATCAGTTTCAGCCAGAATTCATCGTAATAGACGGATGATCTAAAAAAAGCTAGCAACGGCAGTTGTCTACCTGATCTTTGATCGCTACTTGGGTTATTCGTATCAGGGTGCAACAAAAGCATTTCGCTGGCAAGCGTCAGTAGCAGCACGCAGCTTTAGCCTGAAGTTGCCTCTTCCACACAAGCAAAGTCATTCTTAATAATGTAAAAAACACATTCAGTTTAATCGCAATCATTTGTCACAACCTGCTGCATAACACGGTCAAAGAATCACAACCAGCTCGGCAGACTGATACTTTGCTCCTGTCCGACTGTCGGCACGCTGCTAAATTCTCCAACTCCCCATTCAAGATCTGACAACAGGAATACTGCCTGGCTAGAGATAATTGCAAACAGACCACTCACTTTACACTATGACAGAAATACCACCTGTAGCAACTTCTATTGGAAGGAATGGCGTCACTTAAACCGGATTCGCAGCAGAGCGGTCGCTTCAAAAGCAATATGCACAGATTGGGGGCGCGGACCATCCCCAAGCCTGCCAATGTGGCTCTGCATCATTGACTGCGGATCAAATTCTCAATTATTGCCCTACCTTAGTCTACCGGTGGACATAGACTTCTCAAACCAAACCCCAACCACTCAACAGTGTGCTGGCTCCACCGTCTACAACAGATTTAGCTGGATGCCCATACGCAGAGAAGAAGAACTCCTGGCCCGTATGAAGTTTCTTCAAGAACAGCGCACAGTAGTACACCGACTTATTGTGACAGGATTTCATTTGAGTAGAAAATAACCTTTCACTAGAGACATCCACATTCGAAGGCTTAGCTTTCGACACTAGCGATGCCAGCAATCAGAGCAAACTAAAACAGTCCTGATGTTAACTTTTATAGACACCAGTGAACAAAAGGGGAAGAGAACAATAGAGATGATCGAAAGGCTACCCAAGTAATTAATTTCGGTTCATGGTTGAGGGCCTCCTTGGAGTATTCACACCATTCAAGAGGAATTTCTGCTCCTTTGTCCTATTGAAAGGTGTTAGGGTAGACTCAATGTGAGGGGAGGGGGGGGGGGGTAGGACATGCCAACCTAACAGCAACAACAATTCAAAAGGAATCAAATTTCGGGTGCTAGTCTGTTTTAAAGAATTTAACGGTATGAGGGCGCTATTAACATATCGAACGGTTACACACAGACTAAGCCTTGTCACGAATATTTAAATCAAATGATCGTTTATTGGAATTACACTATTTGCAGCGGGTTAATCCACTAACCCGAAGGATTTTAAAGTCAATAATTTTTCCTTAAGTATCATGATATTATTAAGATCTTTTGAAAACGTTAAAAGATGATTTTTTTAATGCCACCGGGACCGAGGTGCATAGTAAATGCACGTAGCAGTTCCCCAAATTACCGATTGGAAATCCCAAGTGCCCAAATCGAGAAGATCGTGTCCAACCCCCTGTGGAGGGGTAGGAACTGATTGAGTTTCCTTTAAGTCCAATAGTGTTCCTGTCCAGAATTTTAGTTTTGTCTTAATCAAGTGAGTGGTCGCTTCAACCATGTTCGGCGATAGCGATTTGTGTGTTGACCGTCTGAGTCGCTTGTGGTGTTCGTCGGTTCTCTTTTCAATGATTTGCCGGTTTCACCATTGTACACTTGGTCACATGATCCACAGGAATTAGAGTAGATAACTCCAGGTTGGCATTTCTTGGGAACAGGGTCTTTAGGGCGTACTACTTGTGGTTCGTAGAGTGGTAGTAGTCTTAAAATACACCCGTAGATTCTTCCTCTGTTTCGGAGTTTCGGCCTTCCGACCTACAGCATAGCCAGGGAGTTGACCTACATACTTCACCCTGACCCGAAAGACCAGACACCATGTAAAAGACACGGGTGATTTCGCTACATTCATAATCTACTCTGACCCTCAAAGCCTCAGAGATATGCTAGTATCCTTTTGATGTAGAATCGCTAGTCCCCGAAGGAACCAATTGGACATTACCATGGATCGTATCAAAGATGACGTGACAGGACATCCCTCATCATGGGGGCTGAACTTGAACGCGATGTTTTGGGAGTTTTTGTTTGACTGATACGTACTTCATATTTGAATGTGACCTAGATACTCCCAAACTGATTGGCTAACGATGAGTGTTTCGTGTTTCTTTTCCCCACCAGTGGCTAACCTGTGTATATGTTTTTTTGAGCAGGAAGCCCTTTCGACTGCACCTAATTCACCAGCGCATATGGGAAACGTATTTGGACGACACTTTCGAGAACCTTTATATCGTCTTTCTTTGAAACCACTTCAACAGTCCTTCGCACGGATTTACAAATTCACACCTCGTGAAAGGAGACCAACGGACAGATCGCATTCCTTGGTGTTTTGGTTAAGATGGAATCTGACCTATTCTTGACATTGACATACGACTGTCTAATCGGCAAGCAGCCCCACACCGACCAATACTTGAATTGAAACGCTGTGTCTGGATCTGATCCAACCAAATAGCCCTCAAAGACACGATCATGATTTGCTAAATCAGCAAGTCGAAAAATCATCAAAACTCAGATTTTTGCATGTATTACAAGTACAGGTACCTAACATACCTCAAATGATAAGACTCAGAAGCAACCTAATAAGGACAAATCAGATATTTTAGTCATTAGTGTCCGAACGTACACTTACTACAATACGGCAATTGAATGATGAATCGTATCTTGGAACGCACTGCCGGTTCTTCCTTTTCTGTTTAATTCTACAGCTGGAAAGGGAAACTTATGAGAATTCTACAAGACTTATCCCTTCACTTTGAAGCTATTCCCTGCAAATTTCAACAAATATTTTCAAATCACTGATAGTGTCTTTCAAGGCAACTGGAATTTTTCTGTGAATTGCAGAAGTTTGGCAACTGTCAAAATAAGTGTACTTTAACAATTAAGATGATTCGCTGACGCAAAGTGATCAGAAAAAACTGATGAAGAGAACCTGAGATATTTGACAAATAATTGTGTTCTAATTCGTGTTATTTAATTTTATTTTGCAACATTGGCACAACCTTCTATTTTCCGCATGCCTTCCATTTTTGTTTTGATTGTTTTCCAAAGAGTATTTAAATGTGATTGTTTATGCGATTAATACATACATTACCATCTAAACTTGTGTTGCCCACTTCAGATAATCCCTTTTAGAAATATTCTCCATCTTATATTTGAATGTTTTGCTAATAAAGACCGTTGTATTAAGACAATTGTGACCCTGCTCCCACGAACCCGGATTTAAGTCGGAAAATTTTCATTTTGAGATAGCGCAGATTGAATGCTTGGAAACCACGTTGAAATGATGGTATAACATGTAAGACATTGCTCTCTTTCTTTTGTCCACATCAAAAAATCATATATGCCTTGAAAAGTCTTTTGTTTTCTATTGATTTTAAACCAAGTTTATTGGATCTCTTTCTCCCAAAGTACTCTGGCGACTGGGTCCTGGTTTTGTGGGAGCAGGTCAACAATTGTGCATCACCTTCATATGTTGATTGCTTTGCCAACTATGGATCACCATTATATGACAACTAGTGGAACATCTTATATTTGACGTTTTTAAACCAAACTTTATAGACTCCCTTCATGGACACGTTTTCTGCAGTTTCATATTGAACTGCTTTGTCAATATAGAATACCATATTACGAAAACTTGAAACGACATCTTTGTAATTGGGATTACTTGCCAACTTTAGAACTACCGTACCCGATCATGACAACTAACTATTTTGGGGGGTAATTTTCATAGTTGAACACGTTGCCACCTCGAACTACCGGGTATGATGACAACATGTACATCATCACCATACATGAATGCTTTTTTACCGTTACGTAAACTATAATGTAAGTTTGTGCATTAGTTCACAGTTAAATGGTCTGCAACTTAGACTACCTTTTTTGTCCACTTTTGCACATATTATATTTGAATGCTTTGCCAAATTGAACAAACTTATTTATGATAACTTGTGCATCTATTTCACCTGTATGTCATTACCAACGGTCTCACTTTTAGTATAAAAAAGGGAACGGTTAATTGCTTTCAAAGAGTAAATTAATGATACTCATAAACCTATAGAAAGCACCATAATTACAATCGTATTTGCTTCAATCAAGAGCGCGACTGCTAATTATATGTTGTGATGGCGGCCATCTTGGATTTTGGTATAAGTAGACTTAATGTTAAAGAAGTACAACGTTGAATCCTTGAACACCAATCCATAAAACGACACCAGAATCAATCCCTTATAGCTGCTTTTAACAAAAAAAAAAGCCCCTGAGCTATTGCTAATTATATGTGTGTGGTGGCGGTCATCTTGGCAGCCATCTTGGATTTCAGTATAGGGACTTTGGGTATTTTAAAAATTGACAACAAATTTGAATTCAGTGACAACCAAAACCCAACAAAGACACTAGAATTATCTTTATACTGCTTAGAAGCTGAGTTATTACTAATTTTTATGTGGTGCGCCATCTTGGATATTTCAAAAATGCTCAAGGGCTGCAATTTGGCACGGCCTCCCTCACATTTTCTCAATCAGTGTTCTTCATGAATATAGACACAATCCAAAAAAAATTGTGCGGACGCTATTTTTTGGGGTTTTTAGTTTTGGACCCAGACGAAATGTATATAAAAGCTTTGACGATGACAAGCATGATCTTAAGATGGGCGTTTGAGTTTGAGGTGGGAGGTTTGAGATAGGGGAATTCCAAAGAAGACATGGGAAGAAGCAAGTGGAGGAGAGAGTAGGATGGTTGGTTTGAGGATGGAGATGCATTGATCGGGTGAAATGGAAGGAAGGAGTAGGGGCGGTTTTTGCTGTGAAATGAGGTGAATCCGGCCACCCCGTGCACGGGGACAAAACCGGATTTTACAACTTTGGGTTTACTACTACTAACTACTACAACCCCAAATATCAATTTTTGAAAATTGTGAGGGCGCACTATTTTTCAAATGTGCTAGTGTCCCGCTTTAAGCAAGGCTTGGTGCATCGCACAACTGCCACTACTTTGCGAAAAGTGCTTGTATCAACTTCCAAGCAACGGCACAGCCCCCCCCCCCCCCCACCCGCACACTAGAGTGTTACAGGAACTGGTCCGCATAGCCCCGAGCTTGCTTTGTCACAATATGACCACAGTGCGAATATTGTTTATTTATCCACCTATCTTTCTTGGTCATTAAATTTGATGTCTGGAAGGAATCTAATGATAGTTAAAAAACACCTTCAGAGTGCCACCCGGACCAGCCATTCCAGGAACAATGCCCTTCTTCCACAGCAGCTCTTGTTGCACAAAGAGCATCATTGACACGGTCCCCCCCGTCTTTCTCGTTTTCCTTCTACATCACTGTGAAGAGCCTCCACCTGACAAAATAGTTACAAAACACTAATCAAAATCGTTAGCATTTTTTTTTTTACTTCTTTGCAGTTGTTTTTTGTTCCCATTTACCAAAATAAATCCTGCACACTAAAAACGCTGTCAACATATTTGATTAAATTTAACATTGGTCAATATACAAAAGATTCTTAAAGTTGCATCCACTACACGGCTGGTGTTTTCTTACTCATACAGCAGCTACACTGTGTCTACAGCGGGGAGCTACTGTCATACAGTAGCCTAATGGGATAGAGCGATGAGTAGCTGCAGAGAGGGCTTCCCAAGTTCATGATTAGGTGCAGTAATGCATCTACTCAACAGTATCTACCTATGGCTACCCTGTATTTGCCCACTTACTGGAGAGAAGGTGGGTATAGTGTAGACACTACTGAACCACGACTAGACAAGCAGCTACCCTGCAGTTACTACGCTGCCATTTTGATGAAGACCAATTGAAAGACACATACATGTTGTTGTTTAGCAGTTTTGGGATTTTTTTTAAAAGGAAAATAATTATGAAATTCAAATTTGGCTGTCATCTAGAAAACCATATTCCCGTCATTTAAAAAATGCAAATATATTCCCAAAAATCTCTAAAAAAAATTGGCCCATGAAATACCATCAAGTCGATCCATGTACCAGGTACAACGTGCTACTCCGCAATGGTGCACATAGCCGCTGCGTGTATACTATCTGTCTATGCCGCAAAAACCTGAATTCCTGGCCAGCGAGTGTAAGTCTAATTAAATAGTAATCTGTCTCTACACTCGGTGGTAGCTGTGAGGTACTACCATAAATGAATTGGCCATTACTTTAGTGATTAGCCTTACATTTTACAAGCCTACACAGTTTGGGATTTTTTGCACCGGAGTATGTTCGGTCATACCTTTACTGTGAGATCATAAGAACATTTTTTGAAGTACCTTGATGCTGTACACATGGAGAAACACTTGCCCATTATAATTAAAAACTTTAGGATCTCCAAATTAGTTTTGGTGTAACCTATCCTTCAAAACATTGCACACACCCTCTGACACTTTAGCCAACTTTCATTTTTTCTCCTTCTCATACTCCTGTTGAGTCCTCTATTTCATCCTTGATCTGGGCTACCCTCCTCTCCACAGCAGCCTGGTCACCTTTGCCCTGTAATGTCAAAAGGTCATGGCGTTGTATTTTTACCCTCATGATATTATGTAGGACTCCTTTGCCTCATGTAAAGTAGTGAAGTGTGGTGGTTTGCCACCTATGCAGAGGCCATTTCAGATATTTATATTTTGCAAAAACATAAATTTATAACACATTGGCTAATGGGGTGTTCCACCCTTCCTCAGAACTAGAAAGAAATTTCTACCTTTTCCCTTCCACACGATAAAGCCACTGCAACCAAGCACCCAATTTGATGTCTCTAAATAATTGCTAACCATTTCCTTCAACTTTCAGTCAGTCAGTCCACTAGCAAGAATGATTGATCAACCCCGTCGGGCTTTTTCCCCCGTGTTTGCAAGAATTTGGTCAAACCAATTAAGGCATTGTGCCCTGAACAGCATATTATAGTCACAGACCTGAAAATTCCACCAATTGCCGTCTGACGTCATATTGATGGTGCAAACAAATGTCGGCTGTTGAGAAAAATCGTTAAAGAAGTCTGACTCAGAGATTTCGAATATTATTTTTTTGTGTAATATTGAAAATATTTAACTAGAACTAACAGTACCCAAATTCACATTCCAAAATTTGAGATTAATCGGGGATTTTTCTTTTTTGATGCAGTAAATCACTATGTTGTGTCCTTACTCCCCACTAGGTTACTGTGTACAAAACAAAATTCCGGATCTTGGAATTTTATAACAAGTTGTGATTTTCTATATGAAGGAATTCGATTTAAGCTTAGCAATTTCACAACAGTGATTAGTACTGGACAGCATTATGTACATGCAAAAACATCGATGGTTTTTTTTTTAATTGAGGGCGCCCTCCCTCAGGAATCTCTGAGTCGGGCCCTTTAACATTTAAAGGTCCCAGGAAACCTAGTCCAAATCTTTAGGGGCATTCCTTCAATACACAGAGGGCCAGAAAAAAGAATACACAACCAGTTGACATCATATGAAACTATTGATTTTTCAGTCAAGTGCCATTACTTGGAGTTTCTATTACTCTCTGAAAAATCATAGTTTCACTAATGATGCCATCAACAACCAACCCACCTATTGAAATTGACTGCTTTCCTATTCTGCCCTCCTTGTAGACTTGAACAAACCATACCAATTCTTTTGCATTTCCTGGGACCTTTAAAGCTTATTAAAACAGAAAGATCATTTACAGGAATTGTGTCCATGAGTTGTAAACATGACACTCGAATAGGGCATGTTTTGACATTTTAAATCACATTTTGTTCAAACATGTTCCGCCCAAAATTCACATTTAAACCAATTAGACTATGGGGCGTAGGACCAAATAACAAGCTGCATAACAAATTCCGTAGTCCCTTCAAAGGGATAAGACAAAACCCGGTGTTAAATTATTGATAAATTATTAACATGACATAACCGTCTGTTGCCCCAAATAAAACTTGCACATTTTCTTAAAAATGAATAAAATGTCACATCAATTTCTCTTTCATAATATCAGTGACCAATGGATATGTATAGACTTCAGCAAACCGTATTCACTAGACTAAAGATATTACAATGGGCCCGGTATGCGGAGCCATTGTTATAGCCAGGTGTTATCACCTCCACGATTCGGGTTGAGTAACAAAATACCCGTCCTCTTTCACAATAACTAACCAGTTTACATTATGTATAGGTTTGAATAGTCGTTGACCCTAATTTTTCTTCTGAAAGCGCGGTAAATTGAACACAAATGAAGTTAAGCAATAAGTTACAGATTTTAATTCTGCACAAAGTTGTTAGGTCAAAGCTTGCCCAGCAACATTCTGGCATGATGTTTGTTTGTCTTTCTTACTTTTCGAATAAATGATGAAAAACATGGACAAAGTTAATTGAACATGCACTATAGAAGCTCAAGATTTATTTATTTGCGAATGAGGATAAGCATTTTGTGCTTAAGTCATTAAAAAAGACTTCGTCTAAATCGGAGAGGTGGTAACACCCGAGTCTTCAACCACGAGACAATATAACAATGGTCCTGCACTCACAGATGAAAAGGAATCTGAAGTGTTTTTCTACACCGCACACCGGGCCGGTAATTGAATATCTTTAGCTCCAATGTTTGCTCAAGTCTAGCGATCTATTGGTCACTGATATTGGGGGAAATAAATTGAAGTGACATTTCATTCATTTTCAAGAAAATGTGCAAGTTTTATTTGGGGCAACAGACGGTTATGATTTTAATTTATTATGAATTTGCACTTGGTTTCCCCCAAGCCCCTCGATGGGGACAACAAAACAACAGCATAGAAGGACATGCCCCATAGTCTAAATCACAGTCCGCACCACGCTGATTGACAAACCTTGACATACGCGCAATTGGTAGTCTACTTCTGTCCCTGACTATAGACACCATGTTATTTAAATAATTACTGAATTTTAATGCGTTTTTTTTTAATAAGTATGTAGAGCCTGGTCATTATTATTACGCTTTATTCAGGAAAACATCAGAATCATGTTGCTTTATTAAGGTGTGCTGCCAAGCCAACTAGTGCACTATCTATCAGCACTTAGAGTGTGATATTCCCCCTAAAAGCTCCCCATTTCACTTCTGGCGGAGAGAGGCAAGTAAGGAAAATTGCCTTACCCATGTGCAAAACACTTGAACACATGACCTTCAGACAGTGAATTGGCTGTCTTATCCACATGACCACACATGCCCTATTTGTGGTTTTGTAGGATTGGTAACTGAATTCATTGTGCACATTACACCAACTATGGAACATATCAATTTATATTATATATTTATTTAATCTTTCATTGGACTGTAGCTCAAGAAAGGCATAGCTGTGTTAGTCCCACACTTGGAATGGAAATTGTGTGGCAATTGTAAAGTAATTGTAGAGCAAGATTAAAGTTCTTCAGTAGACTGCCTTGGGCAAGGCTATTTATCAGATATGTATTGGACATCGTCTTTTGAAATGAGCATGCGAGTGATAAAAAGCTCCTCTGGCGCTTCTAGAAGAGCGGTTGAAAAAAACCCTCCAGCACAAGTAAGAGGAGTGAGTTATATATTTAAAGTATACTCAGCTATAAAATATAAGTATGGTACAAGTATCTCTCGGGCTCTGGGCCTGGAATTTGTGACAGTGAATACCAAGACTGCAGCAACAATTGAATAAACATAAAACAGTAGTCTGAGTAGAAATATATCATTTATCACAAGTGTTGAATTTGTATAAAATTTACCATTTTTAGCTCAAGTCCACAGGAAAATACGCCTTAACTCAAGGTTAAAGGTCCATGGCGGCCCGATCGCTAATAGCCTCGTCCCCAGAAGCCCAGATGTTACCAGAAGTCAACATTTGGTATCAGAAGAAAGCTACTATTTTTCTCATTTACCCTGTGAAATCTTAGAGTCAAAGGATGTTTGGTTCGGAAGTTATGAGCGAAAATGTGCCCAATTTTGGTCGACCAATATTAATTTTACACAGTACTCTATGGGGCTTACAAAATCACATTTTAGCTCTCGCATCAGAACTGATTGAAATATCGGCGCGAAACTTTACAGATGGGGTTTTGGAGTGAAGGCCAATCTATAATATGAAAACTCATATCCTTAAATCAGGCCATCCCCCTTCAATATTTCGTTAGAGACAGAGATCACCGTACCGATCATCCCATTCCATGTTGTGTTTTGTGACAGTTAACTTCCATCAATAGGTTTGTAATCAGTCATTCAGTAGGCCTAATGATGTTGCTGCACCTCGCACACGTGAATCTATGAAGATGTTTTTAGTCTGTCTTATGCATAGATCGCACCAAACTTCTGTGAGAAGCATGCTGCCGTCAATAACTTTCTTCTTACAACCAATCTCCCCATAGCATAAACTCATAGCTTAAACTTTTTGAGCACCTTGTTCGAAGACGGAAGAAGTCATTTTTTCTGATTACTAAGGTAAACAAAACTGCAGAAGCATGAAGTGTCAAAACAAATCCTAATAGTCTGCTAAAAAATCGAACGGTTACATCGTGCTTTGTCAGGTCACTTCTTACATTGCCTTAAATATGGACTGCAGTAAAGGTCACGCACGAACCGCACTGTGTTTGCACTGCTTTAACACGCGGTCAGAATTGCCTATTCAAGAAATTATCTCAGTTTTGTGGTCACGGATCCCTTGTTTTTACACAAATGCGGCACGGACGATCAGTATGTCAGGACTTGTAAGGCGCTTGCTAAATCGCGCTCACATAAAGCACTTAAGGCGCGCATGAGCACTCGATCGAGCTTGAGCGCCTTAAAAGACAATGTCTGAGAATATAGTGAATACTGCAAGATCAGTACAGGAGTGTTTCTTACCTTGAGGATGAGGGTGTCATCTTTGGTGATAATGACTTCGCCAACCTGGCCAAGATCTTGCAGCTGAACATCTTCTATTTTCACTTCAATCCCTTCATCTCCAAACACCTTTGAAGAATGAAACAAGCACATTGTTCTTAGGAATGACTATCAATGTGGTGGAGCAAAGGGAAAGGTACATTTTCACCAATTTCAAAAGACTTTAAAATTGTTACAGTTGTAGCACATTTGATGGAAGTATGATGGGACAACATTTTGCTCCACTATGAGCATGTCTAATCTGGTTTGTGCTATTTTGCAAGTGAGTCAATTACCAAATCAGGAAAATATGGCATATTCATAAGTTTATCACTTTTGATGCCCATCACTATGCTGTGTGATATTGGTCTTGACAAAAGATTGGGGAGAGGATTATGTGAAATGTCATTTAATGTGATAAGTCCACGACTCTGGAATAAACACTTAAAAATCAGAGGCTCGCCATCAACGGATCCACCAGTGTCTTTAATTAAAGGTGCAACGAGAGATTTCACATATCAGATGTCCCTAAAAAAATCAAAAGTACTGATTTTTGCCCTGATGTAAAGCTTTCCAGCAAAAATATCCCATCTGAAAGGATTAAGCTGAGAAATGATTCTTTGGTACAAAAATTGTGAAAATTCTATGTCAGAGCAAATACGAAATTCAGCCTATGATTTATAAGCAAATCAAAATCCCTTTTTTTTCTCTCTTTTAAGACACTTCTGTAGCCAAATACAAGGTAAGAAATATATTGAGTGTCTATCTATATGAAATTACTATTATGACACAATATTTGGGTGCCTCAAAATCTCTTGTTACACCTTTAAAGGGCTGTTGAAAACACACATCCTATGTTTAATACTTGCTTGCTTTTGTATTATCTTTGAATTCTGTGCTGTTCTCTGTGGAGTGCCATATAAATGTTTATTCTTAAGGTGGCTGTGAAGTCAGGAACTTAGTCAAATGGCCAGTTTTTAGTTTTTTTCATGTTTAACGGCATTAACATGTTTTTTTTCCATATATTTTAACAGAATCTATATATATTTATTTTTTCCTCATATTTTGTTCATTTTACTTTTACTATGTTACGCATTTTTGACCAAGAACAATCACATGGGCTGAACTGCAAAAGGGCGGGTAATTTCGCGTATTACGCAATACTCGCCTGTGCTATTCGGCGCGCGCGATGTAATGAGCGCATCAGAAACGCCTTGATGCATCGATTCGATATGACGCACACCCATGGTAACTTGTATGCAATTGTAAAATGGTTGCCCACGTGAGTTGCTTTTGCAAACAGAATGGGATTTAAATTTCACGATTTGAGCCTCATAAATTGTTGAATTTTGATCATAAGTATCCAGATGAAGCAATTTTTTTTTTTTTTTTTTTTTATCTATATGAAATTACTATTATGACACAATATTTGGGTGCCTCAAAATCTCTTGTTACACCTTTAAAGGGCTGTTGAAAACACACATCCTATGTTTAATACTTGCTTGCTTTTGTATTATCTTTGAATTCTGTGCTGTTCTCTGTGGAGTGCCATATAAATGTTTATTCTTAACAAAGAGTCGTAACGATACTTACAATTCCACCAGTTGAAATAGCCATATCGTGAAGCTGGTTCTTTCTGTTGTCACCAAATCCTGGTGCCTTTACTGCTGCTACCTGCAGACCCACCTTTAACCTGTGACACAAAAGGACCACATTTGGGAGAAGATTAGATGAATGGGTCTTTTTGTTTTTCTACCTGGTATGTCTTAAAGGTACATTTGTGGTCCTAGCATCTCATTCTTTATGGTTCACTAGATATCAGGCCATTTTCAAAATTTCAGTTGAATCTGATGGTGCATTTTGCTGTTTATGACCAAATGGCGGTACCAGGCGGGTGACACTGTGTACAAATGCCCATAGACGATTCGCAGGCATAGTAATGCAGTGAGATGAATCTTGAAAAGAAAAGCCAAAAATGTTTAATCATCACCGTTTATGACCAAATGGCGGTACCCCATATACACCATAAGCTACTGTGTTGCAATTTGTGCATTTACAGATTGAAAATACTACAAATTCTTCCATAGTATTGAATTTGCATTTAAGATTAAGTGCATGTACCATACTAGTGCCGATGGTTAAGATGATATAAAAATCTCAACTTTTTGAGAGCAAGTCGGGGGCCCAGGCGTGAATCATAAATGTCCCTTTACTTGGCTCTAAATTTGATCTATCAATATATCAATCTCCATATTGTTTGCCAAACGTTTACACAAAGGGGGCAATTCCAACTTGATATTAAAGGTGTTTGGCAACGAGAGATTTACATATCAGGTGTCTATAAAAAAAATCGAATGAAATACATGGCGAGTAGGGGGTATCCCCTCTACATATACCAAATTTGGCTACTCTACCTCATCCAGAAAAAAAGTTGCCCAAATGTTCCAGGGTTAACATTTTTATCACGGAATACGGACGGGGAATACGGACGGAGCCTTTTATAAATCCCCTCCCAAACGAAATCGTCTGTTACGGGGACAAAAAAAACTGAGTTCCTCAGACAAACCCAGTTTTCCGATTTGAAAACTGAGTTTTCGATAACCTCAGTTTTTCGAATGATAAAAAACTTTTTTTTATTTTTTTTGTTCAAAAACTAGTTTTTCAAGTGGATAAACCCAGTATATTTCGGCAAAAACTGGGTATTTTCAAGCGAAAACTAAGTTTTTCTGGAAAAACCTTGGTGTATCAGATGAAAAAAAAAAAATTGAGTTTTCAGATAAACTGAGTTAGCAGATTATTCCACAAAAATAGCTTGCCATAAGAGGGCGTAATATTATGCCCTGAGGACTTGATGAAATTAAGGCAGGACTCAGATTACTATGAACACTGCTGATCCTACCTTTTATTGGTCCCATTGTTGGGTCTCTTTGACCCGGGTGTAACCCTGCCTAACATCATGACCCGAGAGAAGCTGACTTTTGACATTGCGAGCACCCTGGAAACGGAGCCTTGCACATAGTTGACCTCATAAAAATAGCTTTAGCACCCACCTGCTCGCAACAGTCAAGTGTTAAATTAAGAACAAACTCAAAAGACATATACCTTAGATCTGACTTTTTGAAATGAGCGGTGCCCCGCGAGCGATTTTCCCTTTAAAAGCTCCTTGGAGTTCCAAGGAGAGCGGTAGAGGAGTGATTAAAAACTCTAGACCACCCCCCCCCCCAAATTGGAGGCAGTGGTTATAGGATTGTAATTAAAGTATAACGGTATCCAAATATAAATATTGGTACTATCACTCAGGCCTATGGATTTGTGACTGAAATCTGAATGTATACCGAGATTGCAGAGGGCACCCTCTTATGGCCCATCCATCAAAGAGTAAAGTAGTCCCTGACAGAAGTCGAGTAAGTAGAAATATTATTTATGGACGAACCTGTTGAACTCTGTGTTGACATGTAAAAATTTACCGTTAGCCCCAGTCCAAACATTTTCACAAATCACTTGAAAATTGTGCCTCAACTCATAAAGGCTAATTTAATTATAATACTTCATTAGAGACATAGATCACCAATCACCCCATTCCATGTTGTGTTTTGTGACAAATTATACTAGTTCCGTCAATCATGTCTAATAGGTTTGTACTTTGTAATGGTGTTCTTGCCGCACCTGTATGCGTGAATCTGTGAAGATATTCTGTCTTTTCCATACATCACACCAAACTTCTGTGACAAACACGCTGCCGTCAATAACTACCTTTTTATACTAATCTCCATAAAACGTCAACTTTTAAAAGGTAAAAAGTTGCACCTCCCTAACCTTGTACAAAGAAGCCATTTTTCCGATCACTCACGTAAACAAAACTTACCATGTGTCAAACAATCCTAAGATTCTGCTAAAAAATCGAACGGTTACAACATGTTTTGCCAGGTCACTTGTACGTTGCGGTAAATACGGACTGCAGTAAAGGTCGCGCATGAACCATACAGTGTTTGCAATGCTTTCACACGTGGCGAAAAATCGCTGATTAAAGAAATTATCTTGGGTTTTTGGTCACACCGCACGGTTCCACGAACGCGGTATGGATGACCAATATGGTCTGGGATTCTGGTTAAGGCGCGTGATAAATCGCGCTCATATAAAGCACTTAAGGCGTGCATGAGCGCTCAATCGAGCTCGCGCGCCTTAAAAGACAATGTCTGTTAGATACACACAGATATCATTCTGCTCTACACACAACTTACTATTTACAACCAATGTTGTAAGGGCCTCTCCATCAATATCTTCAGCAATAATGATGAGTGGTCTGCGCTGCGCATTGGCCAGCTCCAAGGCGGGCACAATGGACTGAATACTGGACACTTTCTTTTCACTTAGCAACAGAAGTGCATCTTGGTATTCTACCTTTTGACCTGCACAAAAACATTACAGTGGAAAATTTAAAGCAATAGCACATTTTTTTGAAGAGCGCCCCCAATTTTTCAAAAAATTTTGAGGTTTTTACACGGTTGCATTGGTAACTGGCTAGTAAACTATACCTGTGAATGGTTAAGCTCTACAATGTCTATGTGTCGCAAACGAAGGAATTTTGTAACTAGAATAATTAATATCGGGATCCCGATAATAATTCAACGGCTGCTGGAAACGGCCTTCCAATATGAAATAGCCGGGAAATAGCGCCATGTACATATCTACGCTCATCTATTAGTTGTTTTATTGGTTCAGGCAAGTCAAGTTAGAGGTCATTTTCTTGAGTGGCACTATTTTCATCATGGACGGACATAAACTTAGCATTTCCAGCTCTGCCGTTAAGTACAATCTAGGATCCCAATTCTAATTACAAAAATCGCTCATTTTATGATAAATACGCATTTTTGAGCATTCTCGTTCGCAGGTGTAGTTTTCTAGACAATTACCAACATAACTGTGCAAAAATATCAAATTTTGAAAATTGGGGGCGCTCTTCAAAAAATGTGCTAATATTGCTTTAAGCATGATGCTAAGGATTGCAAGAGTGGGGTCAGAGAATTTTCACTTTATTGCTGCGCATATAAGGAAGTTTCCTGTGTTTAACTACTGTACAGTATCGTCTGTAATGCCTGAGCTTTTATTCACCATGACAATCAAAAAGAAGTAGTATGTTTTGAGTCCGATGTCGTTCACATATGTTTATCTATTGGTTGAAACCCCTGGGAATTAGCATCTTTGGACAAGCTCTCTGATTGGCTCATTACAGACAATATAAGATAGCCTCTGAGTATCCAATCAAAATAATGCTTGCTATTATCTCTAAACATACCTACATTCTTACAGTATTTCTGATTTGCAAATTACATGATATTATCTGCAATTAACTAATCAAAATAGTTGCTTAGATGCCGACTAGTAACAGGTATTGCCCAGGCCAGAGCTTTGCCCCTTGTAAATAAAATCATTTGCTTGTAATCTATACGTACTTCCAAATCACTATAAATACTACAGGGGCAAGTGCCAAAATCGAGCCTTGTTAACCCTGAGGACTTTCCTGAAAGCATCTGATTGGCTCAGTACACAAAATATCCCCTGCAAGTAACCAATCACATAGGCCTATTTCGGCATGCATTCTTCAGCTTTTCGTTACTTGTCTCCATTGGTCTTTAATTGGGTTACCGTATTCCTTAATAAACGCACGCCCCCGGGTGGGCGTTTTCTTTTTCAAAGGGGGCGTTTTTGAGGTCAGTGTTTTCCATTATAATTTACATTAAAAACATCGGCAGCACCCATCTGCGAACGGCCAACTTTTAATTACCTTTCGATCTTCAAAATCCGTATTGGAGGTCCCGTATTTGTTTTGGAGTTGCACCTTTCGCAAATATAGGACCCGAAGCCGCTGTGCAAAATACTGTATGATTCGCGGATGATTCGTTGTTACCTACTGTCCCCCACGTGAATGTGACACTTTGTCGAATCAACTCCAGGCGACATGCAGTGGCAATCCTATCCCTAAAGGACCGCACATTACCATTCCATTTCATTCAGCATTTGAGCTGTTAGAATGTCCTCTTAACATTGTTTTCTTGCTGATCTTTCCTTTGACTACCACTAATTTTACTCTTACTATCACTTTCCATATTTTGCACAATGGTACATAGCGACCTTGTGATCGCAACAGAATAACAATACTGCCGCCCGAAACGCTGTGAAACTACCATTTTGATTGGCTGGTATACCTTAATTACGTATTTGTTTACAAAAGCTTCCAATCAAACAACAGCTACATGTATTACGATGTAATTACCCGCCTCAGGTCCAAGGATCTCGGTCATTCTTTATGTCATTGGGTCAAAGTAGTCTCTACTGCAGCTGTTATCAATTCAACGGTTTATAATATTTTTATTGCTCTCCTCTAAATCCATATTTTTTATTAGTGGGACTTCGGCAATTCGTCTGCTGTATTTTGCAACTTACAAAACATATTACAAATATGATAGCCCCCTACAGACTGATAATGTATTTTCATAATGACTGCCGCATTGATCAGGTTATGAACTCTTTCAAACAAGACTTTTTTCTCATATCATCAATCAATCTATTCCCAAAGTTACAAAACAACGCAACTTCAAACCAGGTTCTCAGAGACCTAAAGCGCTTAAGTATAACACAAAAGCTACACCTTCAGAGCGAAGCGAACGGTAACCAAACTGACTGGGATGCCATACCGTGGTTTTAAATACTCATTTTCCTAGAAAACCAGCTTATAATTCGCAACTGGGAACCCAATTTGAAAGATGATAAGTTTAAGAGCGTTTTGTTCTTTTGTTCTCTCCCAACGTGCTGAACCAATTCTCTTCTTTTGTTATTGATGGCGCCCGACTCTAAATCCGCAGTTATAGCTAATGGCTGCAAACCAGCTGTTTTGCCAGTTATTTTTACAAATTCTGATTTCAGGGAGATCACTCACTAACTTGATGTTCCTACCATAGTCACATAATTATATCTATGACATGGTGTTTACAAAAAATCAGTCTTTGTCTCCTGATAAACGTTGGTCCTGATGATATATCATGCTGTATGCTTAAACTGTGTGCTAATTCCATCAGCCCTGTGCCTTATCGCATTTTAACCTTTATCTATTTCTAAGTGGTACTCTCCCATCTTGTTGGAAGACAGCAATGTTGTGGCCTGTCTATAAAAAATGAATCGTGCGAACTAAAAAACGATCGCCCGATTGCACTCACACTATGTTGTCACAATGTTTGGGAGAGCATTGTTTCTGACCAAATTTCATGTCACCTTTTTTATAATGGTCTTCTGTATTCAGACCAGCAATGGGGTTTCTCGCCCCATGTAAATCTTGTTTCTCACGGCGCTGTTGAAGCTATCTGCGATGGTAAATAATTCTTGATCGTCGCACATCTCCAACCCAACGTGTTATTTAATGTCTGTTGATTTATAGTCGCGCTTTGAATTCTATATCTCCTCAGTTTCTTTGTGCAAAACTCCACCGCACTATGGTTCAGAGGTCCCCTGTTGAACTGGATCTCTTCTTTTATTTCCAACCGTAGACATAGAGTGGTTTTTTCGCGGCCAAATGTCGGTTTTGTTGGTGTTATCTGGTGTGGCCCCAGTCTCTGAAGTCTTGGGGCCACTGCTTTTTTAACATTTACAACACAACGTCTTACCTCCATTTTAATTTCCAAGGTTAACCCTTTCCATGCTGATGAGAGTTTTATTTCCGCACTATTAACAATCACTCCTGATCACGTAATTCTCCAAAATATTTGAAACCGTCTATTGGTGGTCAGAGAACAATGCTCTTCAGTTAAAGCCACAAATGTCAAAGTCATGTCTATATGTTCGGTCAGCAAATCCAACCAATACCATGGATTTTGTTTAGACACACTGTTAGAAGCCTCCACCGTACGTCCCTCGGGGTTCAAGGTATCGCCGATCTACCTGGGAACGAATATGTATCCAATGTAACAAAAAAGTGCAACACACTAATTGGTTTTCTAGAACTGTTGTTGGGTAAACAAAACTCCCAAAATCCTGCTAACTTTGTATCGTTCACATGGTTTTACCCATTATGGATTTTGTTTCCCCATTTGGGTTTGTTACCGCGAAAAATCATATTATACTTTGGATACTTCTTTCGAGGCGTGCTACAAGATTTATCTGGTCAAAAGAAGGGGTACCATCTTACAGGGATCGTTTAAATCGCTAAACTCATTGATTGTCTAGCGAAGAAATATTTTGTCAATTTGTTTTCTTGCAAGTGGGGCTTTTAAATTCCGCTGTTTTTGTTTTGGCAACTGGACTGTCAATGTCCGTCACACTGACAACCTTCTTTTTAAATGACCGTATTATACCCAAAACTGACAGCTATAAATACACATCAGTGCAAATTTGTCTCGCCTTATGGGGCTGAGCTGTCCTATTTCTGTCAGGGATCAATTTCTTTTAACCACATTAATTCTTCAAGTACCACTCAAAAATTATCTGTTCACATGTGCATTGGAGCTGAGAAGCTGGACGCTTAAATATTTTATTGTAAGGTAGTTTATATTTAATGTAATTCCTATGATACTTGTGCAATATATGTTTTAAGTTTTATTGGGTCTCAGTGGGTTGGAGGGGTCCACAGACCCTTTGGGTTAATAGTGATGATCGTTGCTCCTGATTCCTCATCCTCCTGGCTAGCCCACTGGTCAGTGTTTTAGCTTCTTTTGTCACTCTTATTTATGCTTTGCATACTATGATTTGCTGTATTTGAAGCCAGATATTCAAATAAAAAATAAATACTAGTCAGTTTGGCAGCGTCATCCTATATGCATGTACCGGTCTCCTTCCGAAAATAGATATCAAAAAATGCTTGTCCTTGCTTCTAAGATATGGCCGCAAGCACACCAGACAAAGTCGCTGATATTTTGACCGCTATATAATAGGCTTATAATGTATCCTTGCACAAATATTGGCATTAAAATGTGTTTTTGCAATCTACACTTACAAAAAGGTATCTGTGCTGTATTTAGCAGGTACTTGTTTTGTGGACAAATTGTGAGTTTCAGGCCGACCGTCGGCAATCAAAACGTGGGGGCGTTTATTTGAAGGTTTTTATTTTTCATGTAAAAGTATTGGAGGGGCTTTATTAGAGGGGGGCGTTTATTAGAGAATATATACGGTATAATGATTTTATTAGCCAATCAAATTGGCTGAGTATACCCAAGGGATTAATTACCTTTAGGTGTGTTTATAAAGTATGGCGAGATATATCCCCTGTCGAATTTCATTCCCTCGATGATTCTCCATTCATCGTGCAACGTCTTGCCGTCTTTCACACCGTGATGACTCCATCCCGACCCACCTTCTTCATTGCCTGAGAGATGAGGTTTTCCAATTTCTTTATCACCATTGGCCGAGATGGTAGCAACCAGGAAAAGATCAAATAAATACGGAAATGAAATTTATGCTTCTCTGTGGTACCCAATTCAATATGTCCGCAGGACTTTTGGTTGCCGTTCCTGACTCCAGGCAGTAAAGTAGTTTTGGCCGATCCAGCCCTAGATGTTATGCCGATCTCCGATCCATAAAATTGTTGAATCGGACCTATCAGATCCCGATTCAGATTATATTGTAAATTAGAAATGGCGCCAAAAATCCGGCAGTGAAATTCACACTAATCCTACACCATTTACCCTCTCATGAGTTGAAACAATATCATGTGAACCAGTCTATGGATATTTTACGTCAAAACGGTGCTCGATCTTCACTTACACGCAGCCAGTGGTCTATTTTGTTAACGTAAATAAACCATGGTTTTTTCCTGTTATTTTTGAGTTAGCGTGCTAGTGTATCAAATCAATTATATAACCCCTCCACTGTTCAGCTTTATGTTATCACGCATGGCACGTGGCACTCGTGTTCTGAGAGTCCGACTCAGCGCCGATTGTGTCTGGCTCATTGAGGGTTGTGTAAATAAGGATTACAGCTAAGTCGTGGGATGAATTTGGGGAGTAGCGTGCTATTGGTCTCAAATCAATTATTTTAACAACCAAAACCCCCCACTGTGCAGCTAAATGGATTATGGTTTATCAAGCATAGTGCACGTGGCCACTCGTGTAAGCTGAGGAGGTCCTACTCAGCGCCTTGGTGTCTGGCTGAGTGAGGTTATTTAATACGCTACGAAGTCGTGGGAATTTGGTGATAAATTTATGTTTGAATGTTACAAATTGTGGATTGAAGCCTCGGTGTTTACTTTAAAATGCAAAGGCGGCTACTGCTGTGTCACTTTCATTCGATTGCGGTCGTGCCTTTTTATTCTCATAGGCTACTGTGTATACGTAAGTCCGTATGGACATGTGTGTAGGTCGTATGTAGAGAGATGTAGGTGCGTATGTTAATTTGCATATGGGGGAAGAATTTTAGTTAGTATTAGATTAAAAACTTGAAAGGGATGACGTCCACTGATGACGTCATGAGAGGACTTTAAGGTAGATGATATAGTGATTTTGGGTATCTGCTAGACATCCCTATACAAAATCCCATAGAGAATAAAATAGTGTGTATATAAAAGATTTTTTTATTCATTTTGGAGGTGCATTTTTGTAATAAAAGATTGATGTTTGATTGGTTTTGTTTGTTATGTTTTAGTTAATTTTTAAAAATCGATGTTTTTTTGTTTTTTAATTTGGTTTTATATTTATTTTTCTTTTTAATTTTATTTACTATTATCCTGTTTTAATGATTTTCTTCAGATTTAGTTTCATTTATAAAAAATTTATTATAAATATAAATCTAAATTGTATATAAATAACTTATATAAATATAAATACTTTAAATTAATGTTGAAGAATTAAATATGATCAAATGAGCAAAAAAAACATGAATTTTAATGAAGAAATAACTAGACCTGGGGACAGATATAATTTACAAGACGGCCCGTATTGGGGAATGGATGGTGATCCCTTAATGACCCCTTGAGTGACTTGAGCTGATTCTTGAACCCTTTGACCCCTGTAACTCACCAATATGTCATGAATGTTATTAAATGTAGTTTTACGTGTTAACAACTTACAATGATCAATATTATTGAGTTTCAACTAAAATCCAAGCATGTCAGGGACTTGACCTTTTCAACCCCTATAAAGTGACCTCTGGGCAAGGATGGGGGTGTCAACTGTACTTGGTCGTATTGCTGATGCCACCCGGATTTATCCTGACAAACTTTCACTCAATGCGAGCTTGTTTGTAGTTTTGCCTTTGACCTTGAACGTTTTGACCGTGGGGTCGAGGACTATATAGACCTGCTCTACCATTAATTTTACATCACTGCAGCATAACGGTCTTTATCTGTCTTTCTATAGGCTGAGATTAATCCAATTTGGTTCTTTTTTTAATGCTCTTTTTTGGCAAAATTGCCTTTGACCCCCTGAATGACCTTGCCTGTATAAAAAAACCTCCGTGTTACACAACACAAAAAATGCATTGTTCCACTGCAAAATAAAAAAATTCTTTTTATGTTAGTTCTGGAGATAAAAAATTCTTGAAATTATTGACTTAAAACCGGAAGGAAATGACCGTAAATGACCTTTGACCTCCAAACCAGAGCATCAAGGATGAGAAGCCTATCAAGTGATGGTTATTCAAAGAGGACATATTTTTGTGATGGCCCTTATTTTACTTACAATGGAAAATACTATGATAAACAAATTGCCTGTACAAAAAATGTGGTAATTAAGAGAAGGTGAGTTCTCGAACCACAAGTATTGACTCCTCTTTGTGATCGCAAATGTGTAACACTTGTCTCGATGCATAAAAGTCATTTAGGTGGTCAATGGGTGTCATTTCTGAACACACCCTATGAGTCAGTGGCTCTTCTCACCAAGCTAGGCTGCATTGGCTCAATGTTTAGGGCAGAAGAGAAACAACATATAACGTGTAACCCTAAATGACACACAAATTGCCCTTTTAATCGCACACATGAGCTTTGACCAATCTGTTTTTAACCCCCCCCCCCCCCCATAGGGTCACGTTAAGCCGTTGAGTGATTCTTCCAAAACTGAATTTGGGTTCATGCATTGGGACCTTTGAACCCAATTTGTAAACACCCTTGGGTTGGGCAGTGGATCTTCTGACCAAGATGGTGATTAAGCAATTTATCTGCGACTGTGAAAAACAAATAATGATTTTGAAGCTTGTCCTTAATTGGCCCAACTGTGAACACCCTATGGAACCAAGCTTGGACAAAGGGTCTTCCTGACCTATTTGGTTGAAATTGGCTCAAGAGTGTGGGCAGGAGAGAAGAGAAACAAATTACACCACTTTAAGCCGAAAGGACCACAGATATAAAGACAAACAGGAATTGTTGTAAACACTAAAATAAAATACTGCTCTTAAACCAATATTAACCTTAAGCATTTCAATCTTGCATACATGATAAAAAGGGGGGTTGTATTATTGTTAACTCCAAAAAGCTTAGTGTGAGCACAACAAGGATCACTTTTCAGAAGTCCTCTAATTAGTTAATTGGAATAGATGAAACATTATTACATATATACATATAATAAGTTAATGTCAAAGGAATGCTATAATAATAAGTTATTACAGCCTTACTTTTTGCAAACTTATGATGTAATGCTGGCGGCATGAAAACACACAACACACATTGAACCTATGTAAGTACGCATGCACACACACACACACGCATGCATACACACATACCTGCATACATATATACCATAGCACCAAACACACACACATATATAGACAATACATGTAAATACAAATAGGTTTCTTGGTCTTGCTCTGAGCAAACCGTCGAGTTTGATCAATTGATATCTGTTTACAAACACAAACACAACATAGGCACACACCTACACACAGTCACACAGCCAGAAGAGGACAGCACCGACTGGGATACAGGACATTTGGACACACACACAAAAGGAAAGGTTTGTGGATCCAAGAAATTCAAGACATTTATTTAAAATTGAGAAAGAAATATTTGGTTTGTATAGGGGTAGAAGTATGGTCAATTTCACAATCAGTGGTTTGTTGTACTTGTTGTACCCGTTGGGGTAAAAATTAAAAGTACCTTTTTATTTGTTATTGCACTAAAGATAAAATTTACTCACAAATGATCAAATTTGAATTTATACGTTTTGGAGCTTAATCTATTTGCACAAAAATATGTGTAATTTTGGAAATAGTGTGGCATATTGGGTAAATTTGAGCAAAAATCCATTTTTTGGAAAAATGCAATTTTCCAAAATGGTAACTTAAGTTTCAGCAAAAGAGATATATTTAATTCAAAAGTATATGTAGTTCAAAATGTACAATGCTTTTTGACTAGTCCTTGGTGAATTAATAAATAATTTGGAAGGG